>MU729388.1:20339-38353 GCA_026770625.1 Nicotiana glauca
ATCTGTTTGCTTCGAGTTCAGTTGGGTTATATGCTGAGTGTGTTTGAAGTTGGGTTCAATTTCAAGTTCAATAGGTTTGGTCAAGTCGTGTGTGGTTGATTTCTGGTTTCTGCTTGGTTTCAAACTCTTCCTGGATTGATTGAATTAGCCTTGGGCTGTTGTTTGATTTCTGCCTGTTGTTGCTGCTTGTGACTGCTGGATACCAGTTGTTATTACTTGCTGTTGATCACCTTTTTCTTCTATTGTCATTTGATTCCCAAGTACACATTCGAATCATGTTTTTTGATGAAGCTATGAAGTAAAATGATGAAATGAAATTTTCGTCCATTTGTTTCCTGAAAAATGTGTGTTTGAGTTGTCACAATTGAATAGATAATAGCTGGCCTGTATTTGCTTAGGTTTACTTCTGATTCGTGTTTATATTGTATAAATGGGACAGACTTTGGACTGTTTAGACTGATAGATTGGTTATATTCACTCACCTTGATGTAGTATGGTTTTGTTTGTGTAGTTTAACTTTTGAAATCAGAAAACTAGCTTGAAGCGGAATTGATTTTTATGATTTATGATTTTCATGTGTAGTGACAGCTAGAAATTGAGTTGCTAATCAGTATATAGTCCTTTGCTTAAGTCCATAATGATAACATTTTTTCCAGTAACAATTTCAGCGGTTCAATTCTAAAATCACGGATTACTTAGGTGCTGATTTAGTAAGGTTAACTTGGATCAATCTGAAAATAATCGGTTTGCTTTGTGTTTATCAAAATCATGCTTCCAGTTGGCTTTTCACTTTAGTAATATCCGGGAATCCACTAGTAGCTAAAATAGGTAAGATAATCTAAGCCTTAAACTGGAATTCAAATAATCAGTGTTTTCATTAGTTTGAGTAGGTGAACATCGTTCTTCCTTATTACAAATTGTTGAACACACTTTGAATAACTTGAAGCAATCTCAGTGCATATTTGTTCAAATTGAGTTGAGACTTGGTTTGGTTTAACAATCAGAGCTCAACAGTCCATTTTCGGACAGTTTGGGCCTCAGTGCTTTAATGGACGGCCCAGGTCCTGTCCTGATTAAGTGTTCGTTTGGACCTGGGCCCAGGCTTACGATTGGCCTGCCCGTTATGCACACCTGAATAACGATTTCTTTATATGGGCTATGTTCAAGGCCCGAACTGGTTGAGGGTCAAAATTCATATGAGTTCCCGGACCCAAATATAGTAGTATTTAAACCAAATAATTAATTAGGACTTTTTCTTTTGCTGTTAGAGACAAATAAAAATAGAAAATCATAGTTGTTTTAGGTTTGCCTTTTAAATAATAAAATGATATGAGCCTCGCTAAACAAAACACATAAATTGTGGGGCCCTTGATAAATGTTTGTATTAAAATACTTGGATTTCGGGACGGGTCGTTTAGCCAATTTCACGGCCTTCCCCAAAGATAATAACGCATTAGTCTCTTTAGGCGCGTATTTTAATAACATTACCTTCCTAAATACGGGTGTGCATTCCATGCAACCCAAATCCAAATCCCAAAATGTTGAATGAGAATGTATCGAGGATCCGGGTGCATTTCATGTGACGTGATCCAAAAAACATTTTTTTTAAAATGACGTTCCATCTTCTTTAAAATTAATTAAAAGCGGTTGAAAGTTAAAATTTGCACATAGGTTCAAAAATACATTAAAATCAGGTAATTAAGCCAAATATAACAGTTGAGCAACCGTGCTTGAACCACGAAACTCGGGAATGCCTAGCACCTTCTCCAGGGTTAACAGAATTCCTTATCCGGATTTCTGGTTCGCGGACTATTAAACAAAGTCAAACCTTTTCCTTGATTCGGGATTCAAATCGGTGACTTGGGACACCATAAATCTCCCAAGTGGCAACTCTGAATCTCTTAATAAACGAACCCCGTTTTGATTGTCCTTTAATTGGAAAAACTCCCTTTATTATACCCTCTCAAAGGTGTAGTAGGTAAAAAGGAGGTGTGACAGCTTTGGCGACTCTGCTGGGGAGGGTAACCCAGAACCACTGATTCAGGGTTAAAAATTCGAGCATAGAATAATTGTTATATTTGGCTTTATCTGATTTTTGTTACATGCTTGGGCCTAATGTCCTAAGTGCTGCTATTACCGCTTTGATATTTTGTGAACTGTATATAAACTGCTACGAAACCTATCTTCTCTCTGAGTCTTTTAAATCACGAAGAAGGGTGCACTTCGTGTGACTTATTTTCTGTCTAGAGTCCAATCCTATTTTAGAACGAGGTTCGGATAAGTTGCTAAGTCGGCGGAGCTTCTGTATCCCCGGTACGCTGCCCCCCCCTCCCGGCTCGAGTTGTCCGCTCGAGTAAGCCAGGTCTAGAACAATAAACCCAGGTTTTTAAACCTAGAAAACAAAGCCTCATGCCGGATCCCTAGTAGGAACGTTTGTTTGCATCATGTGCATTTGACTTTGGAGACTCAACACAGGGGTTGAGTCTATCTAGGATAGGTGTACCTGAAATGAGAAAGACCATCCTGATGCATCTTACTTGCTACTTGTGCATTTATTTGCTTCGGACTTGCATGCTGACCGACTTTGGAGTGTTTGGAAAAATTAAAAAAGAGAGAAATAGCAGTGTAGAGAGCTAATTATTTTAGAAAAATAACCAATGTCAAAATAGTGTTGAAACTCTGCCGAATTTTTGAGGAAAAAAAAGAGTTTTATTTTCAAATAGTTTGTTGAAAAAGAAAATACAAAAAGAGCATTGTTTTCTTGAATAGTGTATTTGTCAATGAAAAAGAGTCTTGTTTTCGAAAATAAGTAGTTTTATTGGCAGAACTGCGTAAGTTTGATTCTCACCGGATTGGGATACGTAAGCAACTCATATCGGGTTCAACTATTTGAAACAATTATTCTAAAAATTTATTTTTAAAATAAAAAAAATAGAGAATTTTTTTATAGGGTAAATAAATATCGTTATTTTTTTATAAGTGAAGGTGATGTCATTCTTGTCCAAAATAGCCGAATGTCCCCAAAAGGACGCCGGAAGACCATTTTTGCAAGAACAACCGCCTTTGATCATTTCTCAAAATTTTTGACCAGTTAGCAAACACAACCTTTAAATCTTCTTCGAAGTGCTGAAAGGTCGTATTGACAAGATCGGATATTTTATGAAATTTTTGAGAAAACAGTGATGATTTTCTGTTAGTCTATTTTTAGGTTGTATCGCCGTTTTGATGTTAGAGTCTTTTGGAGTCTGTTAATATTAAATGTGTCGTAATAAACATATTTTTTATGGAAAACTTGAATTTTTTTTAATTAGTCATTTGGCACTTATGTTAGAACTACGCACGGTCTGATTCATGCGGGGACATGATACGTAGGCAATCTCCACAAGATTCGACCACAACTAAAAAAAATGAAAAAAAATAAAAGTGAAAAAATATTGATAATAATAAGGACTGACTGAGTCCATTCTAACATGTCTTATTTTGAATTGTGAAGAAAGTTGAGGTGGTCGGTTTGTGGTAAGCGAATAACATAAAATCCAAGGAAAAATGATAACTGACATCAAAGTTGTTACAAGTTCTCAAGAGACTCTAGGTCAGAGGATTCGACAAGAGTCTACTATGATTGAGGAAAATAGAATACCGAAACAGAAAATGATTAAAATGCGTCAATGGTTGAGGAGAACCCTGTCATGAGTCACAATTTGCTACACAACAAGAGCATCACTCATATTCGTTTGATCTTCCGACAAACATTGAGAAGTCGGCCCAAAAGATGGTACAGGAAAAAATGACCCAAAGAGTGAAAAGCTTAGAATGTCAGGCTTATCAATTGAAAGTCATTCAGGAAGGAATCTTGGTAACTTATTTTGTTGTCATTTCTGTTGTCTGGGTTATTTCAGGGTTGTAATCCGGATATTATCTTGTAACTCAAACCCTTCTATCCTTTTATTTTGTCCAGTTCCTTTGGTCATAGTATCTCATTTGGTGTTGTCTAGGTTTGTTCTAAGGGTTGTACACCAGTTTATTGTGATTGTTTTGTTATACCAACTCTTTCCCCATCTGTCTAAAGCAACTCTCTATTTTCTATTATTTCTAGTCATTTTCTTTTGTTTAGTTCTATCCTCTTTATAGATCTTTTCCTGTCGACTCTAGTGACATGACATACACGCATAATTCTAAGCCTAATCTTAAAGGTTAATCATGAAGCAATTTGGAAGATGATAGGGGCATTTAAGGGAAATAAAAACAGATTGAAATAATTTGAAGCCCGAACCATGTGAAACTGGGGCATATAGAACATAAAGAAACCTTATGTTTCATGCCGCATCAGTTTGAAATTAAAGACAAGTTTTCCCAAATTGGCAAGGGTTGTTCGTGATAATGAGAGTGAGAGTATTGCCCAATGGTGCTTTGTATTTAACATATGAAAAAGCAAATGTGTGAATATAGTTATCAAGTCTAGCACAATCAGGAGATGTTACAAATATTTGTTTAATCATGTTGTTTATGCTTGGCATGTTTTGAAGATTGGAATGACGAAGACATTTTGTTCTGCTATCTTAACACTCTATCCTTCGTTACCCATTTTTGAGCCTTATTTGTTTTCTTGCACACCCCTCTTTCGGAATCAGTATCCAAGATTAGAAACACAAGCATGAAAGTTAAGTAAAAAAAAAGGAAAAAAAGAGAACAACAAAACAACAAAAAGAAAGAAAAAAGAAAAAGAAAAAAAAACAAAAAAAGAGAAAAAGAGAAAATAATAATAAGTGAAAAGAAAAATTATAACAACAAGGAATTCAGGGTGAACTGCGTTTGACCTGATTCCTTTAAGGATACGTAGGCAGCTTCACGGCTCGGTCATAGGGAAATAAAAATCAAAGGAGCCCCAAGCAAGAAACTGGGGCAGAAGTTATGTTTGTAATGAGAAAGTTGGTTCCGAAGGTTGTAATTTTGAACCCATGTTAAATTGTTTTGAGCCTTTGATACCCTTTATTTCTAACCCTATCCGAAAGCCCACATTACAGTCCAAAGAAAGACCTTCCGATCAGTTTTCAAGAGATGCCAAGTCAAGTGAGCAGAGGTGAATTGTATCAGGGGCAACACTCCAGTTCAAACAATGGAAATGAAAGACTCTTATTGAGGAAAGCCCTCACAAGTACCGCAAGGTGAGGAAAGCTGAGAGAAATAAAAAAAATGAGTCTTATTGGTGAAAACCTTCACGTGCACCATAAGACGACGGTGAGTTGAGAGAAAGACCAAAATGAGAGAGTCTTGATGGTGAAAACCTTCCGGTCACCACAAGTCGAATAAGGATTGCGAATCCAATTGGATAAGCGGAGCATTGAAGCCCAGTTTCATGGCGAAAAGGCACAACAAAAGCTGAACATCAGACTCGCTTAACAGAATAGGCCGCAAGTGCATGTCACGGTCATTAGAGTTGGTATCCACATCTAATAGGTTTCTATTTCGTAGCTTTCTGGTTAGGAATCATCTTTTTCCTTTGTTCTTTATTCTACTCTTTTTCCTTGTTCACTTCTTCTTCCTGAGTCTGTCGGTTCAAAACAAGTGAGAAATGACTTCAAAATTTGCCATCAGCTTTCCAATTGCACAAGACAAGATCTGTGCTAGTACATCAAAATGGCATAAGGCGGGAAAGAACAACTAGGGCACTGAGCTGGTAATAATCAACATGCTTTGGGATCCTTGCAAAATACAAAGGTTTGATCCATACTAGTTCATGGAGAAAGAGACAGATGGAGGATGTTGGGTGAATGGATCAAAGGTATATTTTGTGATGAGATAGGCAAAAATGTTGGACCAATGACAAGCAAGACATTCCAAGCAAAAATCGAAGGTTATAGACCTCAAGGCCAAGGCTAGTGGACAAGTCAAGAGAGAGCAACATATACATAGAGTGGGGAGCAGTGGACATGATTTGGGAATTCATGTGAGACACAAAGGACGGACAGATGTCGGTTCATGAGTAATGCAACAAATAGAAGATATTGGGCCTGAACGGAGAAAGGTATTTCAGTGATACGGATGACAGAAAAAAAAAGTTGATCAATAAATAGGCAAGATCTTCGAATAGAAGTTAGTTATCATGAGAAGTGAAGTAGAAATCGCCCTCAAAATTCAAGGCAGTCAGTCGAAGCAGAGCATTTAAAGGAGGAAATCATCCCCAGCGAGAATGTCACAACCGACCACCATTTTCAAAACTTGACAAATTTTTCTTTGTATATAACAGGAACAAAGCAGTGCAAGGAAACTGGTTAAAAAGAAAAAAAATAAGAAAAGAAAAAGAAAAGAACAGAAGAGCCGACAAAGGGAAGTTTCTCAAATCTTTACCTTTATTTGTCTTGCTATCGTGCATAAAATCTTAGTCTGATGAATCTTTGTCCTAAGATAACAAAAATGGATCTAGTCTGATGAATTATCTCCTAGAGTCAAAATCTTAGTCCGATGAATTTTTCTCCTAAGATAAAAAATCTTAGTCCGATGAATTTTTCTCCTAAGATAGAAAATCTTAGTCCAATGAATTTTTCTCCTAAGATAGAAAATCTTAGTCCGGTGAATTTTTCTCCTAAGATAGAAAAATTTTAGTCCGATGAATTTTTCTCCTAATATAGAAAATCTTAGTCCGGTGAATTTTTCTCCTAATATAGAAAATTTTAGTCTGATAAATTTTTCTCCTAAGATAAAAAATCTTAGTCCGATGAATTTTTCTCCTAAGATAGAAAATCTTAGTCCGATAAATTTTTCTCCTAAGATAACAAGAAGTGGAAAACAACAATTGGAGAATCTCAAATAAGATAACAAAAGGGAAGGCAACAATCGGAAAGTCTCAAATAAGATAACAAAAGGGGAAGGCAATAGTTGGAAAGTTTCATATAAGATAACAAAAAGGGGAAGCAACAATTGGAAAGTTTCAGATAAGTTAAACAAAAAAGGGAAGCAACAATTGGGAAGTTTCAGACAAAATAACAAGAAGTAAGAAGCAATAGTTAGAAAATTTCTGACAAGATAACAAGAAGTAGGAATTAACAGATGGAAAGTTAACAAAAGAGGACCTAGTCAGATGAATTTTCTCCTAGGATCAAAATTTTAGTCTGATGAATCTTTCTCCTAAGATAACAAAAGAAGACCTAGTCTGATGAATCTTCACCTAGGATCAAAATCTTAGTCCGATGAATCTTTCTCCTAAGATAACAAAAGTGGAAAGCAACATTTGGAAAGCTTGCAGATAAGGAAGTAATCAGAAGGTCGAAAATTCTCGATCAGGTTTAAAACAGTCAAACAAAATGGAGCGTGGAAAGGAAGAAGGGGAAAACCATCCCGAACAAGAGTATCACAACCACATTTTAAATTGCCGAGATTGAAACAGGGGCAGAAATCTCATTTCGTGTAAGAGAAACCCACCGTAAGGAAAGGCAGGCACCAAACAGAACAGGGAAGACATCACAAGTTTTAAGGAAAATCAGTTTCGAAGGAAAACAATATCAAGTAACAAAAGACGTACCTTTTAATTTGTTGAAGTCGGGAGACCGCCCGAAGAACGGAGGCATACCTTTTTAAGTCAGAAGTCAGTAACCCGCCAGAGAGCGGAGGGTCACAACAAAAATCAGAGGAATAAATTCAAGTTCAAAAATTAGAAGGAAGGCAACAATGGTCAAAAGAAGGCAGTTCAAGTTTCAAAGGAAAAATAATTTGAATTTCACAAGAAGGAAAGAAGCAGTTCGAGTTCAGCAATCAGGCATCCACCTGAGGAAGAGATGACTACAAGTCAAGTCAGAAACAAAGGAACATCAGAGGAAATGCAAGGCAACAAGACAACAAGACAGCAAGAAACACAAAAAGCAAGTTGGAAGATATAGATAAAATTTTGTAATTCATAGGCTATAGTTTAGTCTAGCTTCTTATTTTCTTTTAGCATGGTGTAATAAGGAGGTCAGTAAGCAGCAGCAGCAACAACAGCGACAGTAAACACAGCTTCACGGTAGTCCCAACTACCAAAACTTCCCGAACTACATTGACTTGATTCCTTCATAGCCAAGGATATGTAGGATACCCTTTGAAGTAAAGGTTCGATCAAATCTTTTAAAAAATGCTTCACACGGAGTTTCAAACGGGCAAAAATCGTTCGTATCCGCTCACTTTATCTTTGCACGAAAACTCTTCGTGTTTCCGGGCAAAGAGGGGCAACTGTGAGCACGTGATTTTTGCCTTACATGAATTACTCCCACAAAATCAAAAACAAAAATGTTTGTTTTATTGGGTGCAATTTTTGTGAATTTTCGTGATATTTTTGTTATTGTTTGCATTTGTGTGTGTGCACATTTATTTGAGCAAATTAATGAAAAATACAAAAATAAGTTACATTTGCATTTTTAGGATTTAATTTTACAATTAGGGTTAATTAACCAAGTGTTTGTTTTACAAAAATGAAAAGAAATCACAAAAATAACGTATTTTTCATTTTAGTGTTTAATTATATGATTTGGTATTTAATTATGTGCAATAATTGTTATTTAGAGTTAATTAGTATTTTGAGATAATTTGGACAAGGATTTAATTTAGGTTTGTATTTTATTTTAATTAGAATTTAGAAAATAAAGGAAAACAAAAGGATCCGAATTTGGGCCAACAATCCAAAGCCCAAACCAAATTCACCCCAAACCCAGCCAAATCCATACCAAAACCGGCCCAGACCCGCCTGAATCCAGTTCGTCTCCAGCACCAACCAAACGCCGCCGTTTCAAGCGTCTCCATCCAAGCCGTTGAATCCATTTGATCGAACGATCAAAATCTTTCGCCCTAACCCGTGTCCAGCCCCGACCCGTTCCATCAAAGACAAACCCGGTCTCAAAGGCGTCTAAACGACGTCGTCTTATATGGTCAAACGATCAAGGCCGTTGATCTTAATTGATCTAACGGCCCAGATTCGTTCACCCATCCCATATATATTCCTCCAAATAGACCCCGCCCCCTCAAACCCCCCTCTCTCGTCTCTTCAGAGACATTTGTAACGCCGCCTTCCACCACCCTACTCTGCCCACTGGAAATCGCCTCATGGCGGTTCCGGTGACCCAATGACCCCCAAAATTACACCATCTCTTCTCCTCAACCTCCCCATCTCCATGCCACCCTTAGATTCCCTCGAATCTTAGCCTAGCCCTTCGAATAAGCAAAACCCTAACAGTCCCTCCGTCGTGTCCGCCGATACCCCTCTGATGGCCACCAAAATTACATCCTTGAATTACCATCACCTCCTCATCCCAAATACCAACTCCGTTTCATTCAAACACCCCTAGAACGTGTCGAATCTCCGATCTAATCCATGAACCCTAGCGCCACCCTCACATTCTCCGATGGCGGTGCCACTTCCCCTCCGACCCAAATTTATAACAAAATACCACCCAACCCCCTCGTCCCGAATCTATCACCATTTCCCTTCGAATCAGGCGGGATTCTTTCGAATTTAAACTCAACTGAATGGACCCTAAAAAACAAAACCCTGGAATTGATACAAAACGGGAAAATTGAGGTCGTAATCGACCTTAGTCGTGTGTTCTCAGTCGAGAACATTCGATTAAGGTTCATTTCGATTTCAAATCCATGGAAGCTCGAATTCAAGTCAGGGTGCCAATATTGATTCCCAATTTATCTGGTGAGTTCCAATTATTTGTCATTTCTTTGTATGTTTATATTTTTAGTGTTATTCCGATTATTCATCTTCTTTGTCTCTTTCTTTTTCTCTGATCAAATTCAATGTGAAAACTAATTTGCTCCCTGATATAAACTATTTCATCCATTGATTGTTTTAGTATATCTTCTAGGATTTGTTTCATATAATTAGGATGTCTGTTTGTTTGTAAGGATGAAATTCTAAGTCAGTTGGTTAGGTTTTGTTGAAATTACTCGGAACTGCTATTATTTGGACCAACTGATCTGCTTTTCGAATGTGCATCATATTTGTTAGTCAGTCTAGGTTTTATTTGATTAATGAGAAGTTTGGGGTGTAATTCACAAGAGCAAATGAATCAGTGCCCAAGTGGGATGCCATCTTGGTTGTCAGGGCACGCCTGAATTTAAAATTCAGGCTGCCCATACTAATTGGATTAGAATAATGAAAAAGAGTTAATAATGGAACTAACATATAGTTGTGGGGTTTCAGGGAATATGATGGGGGAAAGGTTTTATTAATATTTGAAGTGCTCCTAAGAGCTGGAAAAGGGTTGGAAGTTTGGGTATAAAGAGGGGATTGAACAGACAGATTAAGGGAGTTTTTTTTGCGGAGTGTTGTTTAGAGCTTGAACACACAGAGATAGAGAGCTAAGGCATTCAACCTTTTGAGAGTTTTTAGACAGGGGATATTCAGAGAGATTCAGATTGAGAGAGAATTCAGTTTTGAAGAGAGAAGAGCATTACTGTTTTATTGCCTTCCTTAGATCATTTTCAAATTTTCAGCCAGTAATCCAGCTCTTTAGCTCACTTAGGATCAGAAACAACTTAAACTTCTCTGTTTCTGTTCTATATTCGAGATTAAAGCACATGGAGTCACTTGTAGGATTGAATCTGTTTGCTTCGAGTTCAGTTGGGTTATATGCTGAGTGTGTTTGAAGTTGGGTTCAATTTCAAGTTCAATAGGTTTGGTCAAGTCGTGTGTGGTTGATTTCTGGTTTCTGCTTGGTTTCAAACTCTTCCTGGATTGATTGAATTAGCCCTGGGCTGTTGTTTCATTTCTGCCTGTTGTTGCTGCTTGTGACTGTTGGATACCAGTTGTTATTACTTGCTGCTGATCACCTTTTTCTTCTGTTGTCATTTGATTCCCAAGTACACATTCGAATCATGTTTTTTGATGAAGTTATGAAGTAAAATGATGAAATGAAATATTCGTCCATTTGTTTCCTGTAAATGTGTGTTTGAGTTGTCACAATTGAATAGATAATAGCTGGCCTGTATTTGCTTAGGTTTACTTTTGATTCGTGTGTATATTGTATAAATGGGACAGACTTTGGACTGTTTAGACTGATAGATTGGTGATATTCACTCACCTTGATGTAGTATGGTTTTGTTTGTGTAGTTTAACTTTTGAAATCAGAAAACTAGCTTGAAGCGGAAATGATTTTTATGATTTATAATTTTCATATGTAGTGACAGCTAGAAATTGAGTTGCTAATCAGTATATAGGCCTTTGCTTAAGTCCATAATGATAACATTTTTTCCAGTAACAATTTCAGCGGTTCAGTTCTAAAATCGCGGATTACTTAGGTGCTGATTTAGTAAGGTTAACTTGGATCAATCTAAAAATAATCGGTTTGCTTTGTGTTTATCAAAATCATGCTTCCAGTTGGCTTTTCACTTCAGTAATATTCGGGAATCCACTAGTAGCTAAAATAGGTAAGATAATCTAAGCCTTAAACATGAATTCGAATGATCAGTGTTTCATTAGTTTGAGTAGGTGAATATCGTTCTTCCTTATTACAAATTGTTGAGCACACTTTGAATAACTTGAAGCAATCTCAGTGCATATTTGTTCAAATTGAGTTGAGACTTGGTTTGGTTTAACAATCAGAGCTCAATAGTCCATTTTCGGACAGTTTGGGCCTCAGTGCTTTAACGGACGGCCCAGGTCCTGTCCTGATTAAGTGTTCGTTTGGACCTGGGCCCAGGCCTACGATTGACCTGCCCGTTATGCACACCTGAATAACGATTTCTTTATATGGGCTATGTTCAAGGCCCGAACTGGTTGAGGGTCAAAATTCATATGAGTTCTTGGACCCAAATATAGTAGTATTTAAACCATAATAATTAATTAGGACTTTTCCTTTTGCTGTTAGAGACAAATAAAAATAGAAAATCATAGTTGTTTTAGGTTAGCTTTTTGAATAATAAAATGAGATGAGCCTCGCTAAACAAAATACATAAATTGCGGGGGCCTCGATAAATGTTTGTATTAAAATACTTGGATTTCGGGACCGGTCGTTTAGCGAATTTTACGGCCTCCCCCAAAGATAATAACGCATTAGTCTCTTTAGGCGCGTATTTTAATAACATTACCTTCCTAAATAGGAGTGTGCATTCCATGCAACCCAAATCCAAATCCCAAAATGTTGAATAAGAATGTGTCGAGGATCCGGGTGCATTTCATGTGATGTGATCCAAAAACACATTTTGTTTAAAACGACGTTCCATCTTCTTTAAAATTAATTAAAAGCAGTTGAAAGTTAAAATTTGCACATAGGTTCAAAAATGTATTAAAATCAAGTAATTAAGCCAAATATAACAGTTGAGCAACCGTGCTAGAACCACGGAACTCGGGAATGCCTAACACCTTCTCCCGGGTTAACAGAATTCCTTATTCGGATTTCTGGCTCGCGGACTGTTAAACATAGTCAAACCTTTTCCTCGATTCGGCATTCAAACCGGTGACTTGGGACACCATACATCTCCCAAGTGGAGACTCTGAATCTCTTAATAAAAGAACCTCGTTTCGATTGTCCTTTAATTGGAAAAAATTCCTTTATTATACCCTCTCAAAGGGGTAGTAGATAAAAAGGAGGTGTGACAATAGATACCGGTACCTCTGCATAGGATAAGTCTTCAACAATGTGAATATCCTCAATGGGGGTAATACGTGAAGGATCTCCAATGAACTTCCGTAACATAGATACATGAAACACGGGATGGACTGCTTCCAATTCTGAAGGCAAATCAAGCTCGTACACCACCCTACCAATCCTCCAAATAATCTTATACGGTCCAACATACCTAGAGCTGAGCTTCCCCTTCTTTCCAAATCGCATGACACCCTTCATAGGCGATACTTTCAGGAAAACCCAATCTTCTACATCAAACTCTAAGTCTCGTCGTCGAACATCCGCATAAGACTTCTGCCGACTTTGTGCTATACGCAGCCGGTCTCTAATAAGTTTTACCTTTTCTATTGCTTGATGAACTAAATTAGGACCTAGCAACTCTGCTTCCCCGACCTCAAACCAACCGATCGACGACGTAAACTTTCGCCCGTATAGTGCTTCGTAAGGGGCCATCTGAATACTAGCTTGGAAGCTGTTATTATAAGCGAACTCAATAAAAGGTAGATGATCATCCCAACTTCCTTTAAAATCTAGCACGCATGCACGTAACAGATCCTCAACTTTCTAAATAGTACGCTCTGTCTGTCCATCAGTTTGCGGATGAAAAGTTGTGCTAAGATTTACCTACGTGCCTAGACCCTTCTGAAAAGATTTCCAAAAATGTGCTGTAAATTGAGCCCCTCGATCAGATATAATAGATAATGGCACTATGTGAAGGCGAACAATCTCTCAAATGTAAAGCTTGGCATAATCTTCAGCTGAATATGTCGTCCTAACTGGCAGGAAATGAGAAGATTTTGTAAGCCTATCAATAATTACCCAAATAGAATCATACCTCCGTGGAGTGCGAGGCAAACCAGTGATGAAGTCCATATTTATCATGTCCCATTTCCATAATGGAAGTTCAATATACTGAGTTAGGCCTCCAGGCTTCTGATGTTCGGCTTTAACTTGCTGGCAGTTGGGACATTAGGCTACAATCTCTGCGATATCTTTTTTCATTCCATTCCACCAATAGATCTGTCGAAGGTCCCGATATATCTTTGTCACTCTGGGGTGAACTGCATATCTAGAATAATGGCCCTCTGAGAGAATCTTGGCGTGGAGCTCTCCAACTGTCGGTACACATAAGCGGCCCTGGTATCTAAGGACTCCATCTCTAGTTAGCTCAAATAAAGGTTGTCGCTGCTGTGGAATACTTTCCCTCAATTTTATAAGCTCGGGATCCTTGTGTTGTCGCTCTTTCACTTTAGTAACAAAAGAAGATTTTGCCGTATTCTGAACGAGAATGCGTCCACCCTCTGCATCTACCAAACGCACCTACAAACTAGCTAGCCGGCATAGGTATTTGGTCATCTTGATCTTATCAACTTTAACATGGCTTAGACTGCCTATGGACTTCCGGCTAAGGGCATCAACAACAATATTAGCTTTGCCGAGATGGTATAAAATATCAACATCATAGTCCTTTAGTAATTATAGCCATCTTCTTTGTCGTAGGTTCAACTCCCTCTGTTTAAATAAATACTGAAGGCTTTGGTGGTCGGTGAAAACATTAATACGAACCCCATATAGATAATGCCGCCAAATCTTTAGGGCGAAGACAACTGCGGCTAACTCAAGATCGTGCATAGGATAGTTCTGATCATGTTTTTGCAATTGTCTGGAGGCGTACGCGATAACCTTACCATGATGCATAAGAACATAACCTAGGCCAATCCTCGAGGCATCACAATATACAACATAACCCTCGGTGCCATCCGGAAGAGTCAAGACAGGTGCCGTCGTAAGCCTTTTCTTTAGCTCCTGAAAACTTTGTTCACATGCCTCAGTCCATTGAAACTTAGATCCCTTATGTGTCAGTTTTGTCAATGGTGCAAAGATAGAGAAAAATCCTTCCACGAACCTTCGGTAATACCATGCTAAGCCTAAAAAGCTACGAACCTCCGTCGGATTAAAAGGCCTCAGCCAAGTCATCACAGCTTCAACCTTTTGGCAATCAACCTTGATACCATCACCAGTAATAACATGACCAAGAAAAGATACAGAAGTAAGCCAAAATTCACATTTAGGGAATTTAGCATATAACCTGTAGTCCTGGAGAGTCTGCAATACAGCTCGCAAGTGGTTCGCATGCTCGGCTTTCGATCGTGAATATATCAGGATGTCGTCAATAAACACAATAGCAAATTCATCCAAGAATGGTTTGAATACCCGGTTCATAAGATCCATAAAGGCTGCTGGGGCATTTGTAAGCCCAAAAGACATGACAAGGAAATCAAAATGGCCATACCTCGTCCTAAATGCTATTTTTGGGATATCAATATCCCTGACTCGTAGCTGATGATAACCGGATCGCAAGTCAATCTTCGAAAAGCATTTGGCACCTTGTAACTGGTCAAACAAGTCATCAATCCATGGAAGAGGATACTTATTCTTGATAATGACTTTATTTAGTTTCCTGTAGTCAATACACATCCGTAAGGAGCCATCTTTCTTTCGAACAAAGAGCACCGGAACACCCCATAGGGATGTACTTGGCCTAATAAAGCCCTTGTCGAGCAAGTCCTTCAGTTGTTCCTTCAATTCCCTTAGCTTTGTAGGAGCCATTCTATAGGGAGGAGTGGATATAGACTGTGTATCAGGAAGCAAATCTATAGTGAAATCGATTTCCCTTTCGGGGGGAATTCCTGGAAGCTCGTCAGGGAATACCGTCGGGAATTCATTCACAATAGGAACCGACTGAAGAGTCACTGGCGCCTTATCTGTATCCCTGACATGAACCAGATGGTATATACAACCTTTAGCAATAGATTTCCGAGTCCTAAGGTATGAAATAAACTTACCCCTGGGCATGGCTGCATTACCTTTCCATTCAAGGACAGGCTCACCAGGAAAATAAAATCGGACCAACTTTGCATGACAATCAATATTAGCATAACAAGCTGCCAACCAATCCATACCCATAATGACATTGAAGTCTAGCATAACCAATTCAACTAAATCAACAGAGGTTGGACGATCGTTAATTAACACTGTACAACCTCGATAGACATGATTAGCTACAATAGAGTCGCCAACTGGCGTAGACACCTCAACTGACTGTGGCAACAACTCAGATCTCATGTCAAGCTTACCAGCAATAAATGGAGTAATATATGAAAATGTAGAGCCGGGATCTATCAATGCATAAACGACATGAGAATGTATTGTCAATATACCTGTGACAACATCTGGGGATGCCTCTAAATCATGTCGGCCTGTGAGTGCATAAAAGCGGTTCTGGCCACCACTAGAACCCGAGGTGTCTCCTCTACCTCTCCCCCTACCATGACCCTGAGTAGACTATGGACCTGGTTGGGGAGCACGGACTGAGGGCAAAGAGGCTGTTTCGTATCCTGAAGGCTGAGCTGATGCACTTCTGCCTAACCCCGGGCACCGACTAATAAAATGTCCTGTCTGCCCATAATGATAACATACGTTAGAACCCTGTCTACACTGCCCGGCGTGCAGCTTAGCGCACTGAGTACATGGAGGAGTAGGTTGTCTCATTTGTGCGGAACGCTCCTGTCGACGGCCCTCAAGCTGGCCTGAGCTCTGCCCCGGTCCTGACTGAATATAACGATCAAACCGCTGGCCCTGCATCTGTGGTGGGAAACTACTTGCTGAACGAGGTGGATATCGATGGAGTGGGGGCCTAGAATCACTCCGTGGCTCCCTATAAGACCCCATAATACGAGACCTCTTGCTCTGCTCCCTATCCCTACGAGTATCACGAATCCGATGAGAAAGGTCCTCTGTAGTCTGAGCGAAAGCCTGTATGCGAGAAATATATACATCATCCGATAGGGATGCCACCCCACAGTCTCTAATCAGATGATCCCCCAAACCATCCAAATAATGATGAACTCTAGCCCTCATGGTACGTACGATATCTGGTGCATACCTCTCCAAAGAATTAAACGTATGGCTATAATCCCTCACACTCATATCTACCTGCTTCAGGCTAAGAAACTGGTCAAGACGGGCCTCTTGTGGCAAATAATGGGCTAAAAATGCCTCAGAGAAGTCCTCCCATTCTGCTGGAGGAGCATCAGCTCCTCTAGATCTCTCCCATGCCTCATACCATAGGACAGCTACATCACGTAGTCGAAAAGAAGCCAACTCCACAGCCTCTGTGCCGGAGGCATGTATCACCCTCAATACTCTATACATATTGTCTGTAAAGTCCTGGGGATCCTCTGTGGAACTGGATCCTGTAAATAATGGAGGGGCCAAGTGAAGAAACTCTCGAACCGTCGAGCTTCCTGTCCGATCTCTCCAAGCATCTGCTCCCGACCCTAGTTGTCGCTCATGAATAGAAACCATCCTAGTCAGCAACTGAACTTCCTCCCTCATCACCTGCTCCCCGGTCTTTGGTAGGGGGACAACATGTGTTAGAGGTCCTGTGTCTCTAGCTGCCTCAGGTACTAATGGAACTGGTGAGGCTGGAGGTAGTGCATCTCCCTAGGCTCCAACAAGTGCTGGGGAAGCTGAAACTAGGGCTACTGGAGACTCACTGTGTGCCTCTAAGGGAAATCTATCCCTCTGACCCGGTGGGGAACGACTGGTACCTTCCCCCGAATCCATACCTATCTCTGGATGTGCCATCTCCTGAGTGAGGGTAGCCTGTTAGATTAGAAACACAAAGCACGATTTAGATTTCATATGTTCTTATAACTTTGCTATATAGCACGATCTATTAATTGAAAAAAAACGTAAACATTCCTAAATGCATCATAGCCTCCTGATTATAAGTGTGGTGCATAACACAACCATAAGCAAGACTCTACTAGATACGGCTTGTGGACTCCCTAGGATACAACCTGCTCTGATACCAAGTTTGTCACGCCCCAAAATAGGGGAGGCACAACTGGCACTCGATACTGTATTCGATTAAGTTAGCCACTAAACATACTAGCTAACTAAACTGTGGGCCTAATAGATCGGGCAGCACAACATCTGAAATACTAAACCTGGACGATTAAGGTCATGACCTGAATAACAATAAGCCATATAAACCAAGGTAGACAAGCCAAAATAATAAAGTACTAGCTGACCGACGAGGCCACGATTTGAGACATATATGTCTACACACGTATATATACATGCCAAGCCTATGGGCTGGAGACTGAAAGTTGCAAAAAGAAATCCAGAATATTGTGTCCACAATAGCCTCTAAGAGTGTCACAAGCACTATCAGGATAAGGCCCCGACTATACCCAAATTGTACAATAAAGGTAACCATCCTATGACAGCTCCAGGAAGAGGTGGAGCTTACCAACTCACAGCTGAACCCCTAAATCCTAGCGGAGGGGTCGATCAGAGTCCCTACCTGGACCTGCACGCACGAAACAAAAATGTAGTGTCCCCAGG
>MU729390.1:0-10684 GCA_026770625.1 Nicotiana glauca
GTATATATATATATATATATATATATATATATATATATATATATAGTCGAAAAAACTACTAAATCATATTTTAATCCAAAATCAGGACTTATCGTGAAAAATGAATATTTAGTGTAGCGATGCTAGGATACCTACGCCTAAAAGATAAAAATGTTCACCTTAACAGAAAATCCTTATCCTAAGGGATAAACTTATTAGCTGATATGCCATGTAAAGTCCCTCTCCTATTACCACTGTTGTATTGAGTAGTATTTAAACATCATTATATTATACACATAGATAAGTGAATAACAATTGATTCCTATAATAGTTTCATGGTACCAGAGCGCAGTAATGAATCAATTCCCTCAACGGTGACAAATTGTAGCACCCCGAAATTTTTTGAAGTAATTAAATGTTATAAAGAAAGTTTATGTGTGCTAATTATATTATTTCGTGTGCAGACGGGGACTATTAATATGATAGATATCAATTGGATATGATAATAAGTGTAAGAGGTATATTATAAGTGATGTGCGGTCTAAGGATAGCCCTAAGTCCAAGTCAAGTTGAAAATTATATGATAGACTAAAGTTTAAAATGAGTACGCTAATGACCTAATTTTGGATGAGCATATATATAAAAAGTTATGGGGATTACAACCTATCAAATGAAAGGTCTTTGAGTCTAGTTTCTAAAGCTTTAAATCATTTGTCATTTGGAAATTCCTACAAGAAGTTATGACCAAATTATCAAAGGCTGGCGGAGGAGTCTGCGGATGCGAAGCATCCGGGGCCGCGTCCGAAAGAATGGCGGGCAGTGAAGTGCTGCCATAGAATCCAAGGCTACGTTCGAAACCCAGAAATTTGGGCCTATAAATACCAAGTCGGGGGAGAGAGTATTTTGAGTATTGGGGGTTAGGGTTCTTGAGGTAAAGGGGCGATTTTAAGCTCAAATCAAGTCCAATCGACCAAGGTAAGTTGTTAATGTTGTTTTGGGTTGATTCTTACTCAATATACATGAGTTATAACATCATTCTTGCATCCAAATGCTAGATTTCATCATCATATCCTCAAGAACACTGAAATTACCAAAGTTGTAATTTTTCAAGATTGAGCTACTAGAGGTAATTTCAATGCTTCAAACTAGTTTATTATGAGTAGTTAGAAGTATACGAAGCATTTGTTACAAGTTTTAATGGTTGGAAGATTGGATTATAAAACTTTAGTTCATGGCATGAATAGTACTTTTGAGAAAATAAGAGAGAAGATGAATGATAATCTTGACAATGAAATTTATGAATATAATGAACCCATGAAATTATTTGTTAGCAAAAGATGGAAGGGATCAACTAAGTAATCACCCGAATTATATATTTGCAAGTGTTGATTATGGAAGAGGATGATTAGTAACTTGGTGGCAATGGACAATTGATGTAGTATCATTAACGACTTCGAATGGGAATTAAAGTATAAGAATGAAGTCGAATGGTCTAACTTGTAAATCTATTTGGCGATTTGAGTTGTTGGAAGCTTGTAGCCAACTTATGAGCCATATATGGATGTTGATCAATATCTTAGGTCATAATTTGATAAATTAGGATATCTAATTATAGATATCAACATGTTGGTGATGTTGAGCATTTTAATCAACGTTGGGATGATGGAGGAGGATTGAAAGATTGTGAATGTTAATAAAGCGAAAGTGAGATAAGTTGATTAAAACTTACTCTTCTTGAAGGATTTTTTCTAAAATCATTTTTCGAGTTAATACTTAAGTTGTTGCAAATGTGCTTACGTGCTTACGTGCTTATGGAGATAAACAAGTACATATGTCTCCATATACTAGAATATTATGTTGCATATGTAGTGTCATGTTATTTTATAAAATTTTATTCTAAATCTTGTTGGCAAAATGACACTCAAGGTAAATGTTATAAGTTTTTATCAAAACTTACGTATTGACAAGAGTATGCATATTTGAGTGCTAAAGATAAGTTTCATGGAAATTATTTTTTTTGAAAATTGACAAACAGAATAACACTTGTGGTATCTTTTAAAGATTAATTTTAAATTGCTAACGACTTTAGCATGTAAAAGGTTATTTATTTAATTTTTATTCAAATGATTTAGATTTTTTTATAAATGTTATGAGTTGATAAAAATAGATCCTTTGAAGCTACTATGCTATGAATCTATTTTTGAAGTATTAAATATTTTGGGAGTTACTTGTGTTCACCGAGATTGACTTCGGATATACTGTGTTCGTTGTCATGAAACTATACGTGCCGGTGTAGGAGTAGATGGCCACTTTGTGGTATAGACTATGGCAGGGTGCTCCCCCTCGAGAGAGTACTATTTTGTGCTATTATTAGCATGGCTGAGTCGATTCGTACGACACTATGATGAGACGACCTGAGCAAGAAGGGTATATGACACTTGCAGCTAGGTACATAACCTAGATGGCCTTCTTATGTCGATGATGGTATAGTACTGTTAGTGAAAGGTAAGGATGATTTTCTTAAGTAGCCGAAAGTGATTTCAATGACTTAAAGCGAATGATATGATTTTGTATGATTTTATTCAAAATCTTGGATTGGTGTAAATATTATAAAACTTTATATTGTGGGTTATATTTCACTTGGCTTTTATTCAAAATGACAAGGGCCATGAATTGATAGAATTTCTTATCATTTTATTTCAAATATTTATAAAGTTTTTCCCAAGAGCTTAAGTTAGAGGGAGTCTATGACACATATTGAGTACCGATGTGGTGTACTCAGCCCTTAGGGGGCCCCCTCCAGGGCCCTGCTTATTTTACATGTTTCAGGATGAGTATGATACGTGGCATGCGGTCAGGAATAGGATGACTCTCTTCCTGACGTATATGGTGAGGCACTGCTCCTATTTCGTGGTAGCTATCATGTTGTTTTTCTTAATTTATGCTAGTCGGGTATTGGCCCAAGTGCTTAATTATATTCTTTGGTATCGAGGCTCCATAGATAGTTGTGAAAGGTTGTAGTAATGGGGTTGTACACGATTAAGAGTGGCAAACGGACGGGTCGGATCGGATATGGTTCGGGTAGAAAATGGGTAATGAACAAACAGATCAATTATCTGAACCGACCCATATTTAACACGGATAAAAAATGGATTAACCGGCAGATAATATGAGTTACCCATATTATCCATGACTTCTTATATATGATCACTTTTGGGAGAATTCTTAGTTTTCCTAACTCGAGGAACCTCAATTTAAGGCTTTATAAATGTAAAAGTTAGAGCCATTGGTTACTCATTGGTTATCCATTTTCTAAATGGATAATATGGTTCTTATCCATATTTGACCCATTTTCAAAAAGTTCATTATCCAACCCATTTTTAATGGATAATATGGGTGGTTAACTATTTTCTTTGAACCATTTTGCCACCCCTATACACGATATACATGAAAATATAATTATTTTACTTAGTCCCAATGTTATTATCATGAAAGGTGTTATGTGTGATTTTGAATTGACAAATATTTTATCATTTAACTTGAAAATGTATATGATTTTCAAGGAGCTTCGGCAGTTAAATTTGTTTTCATGCATATGATTTGGGTGCATCGTATGGGTTGGTTCACTCGGGTCGGGTCGCGTAATGTGCCGGGTGCCGGTCAGGCAGATTTGGATCGTGACACAAACCCTTCAATCACCACCTCTGATATTTCATCCCAAAACATAGCTACAGCAGGTTCGAATGGCTCTTTTTCAAATAATGTCACCCGCTCCAATTTGATGAAGCTGGACAGGAACAACTATGTTCTGTGGCGATCTCAAATACTTTCAGCCTTAAGAGGTTATGATCAAGAAGGATATGTTGATGGAACTCATAAACGTCCATCCAAAATTATTACTAGCAGTGCCTTAGAAGAAAGCTCTGTTAACGGAAGCCCACCTTTCGGCCCAACACCAACTCATATCCAACAACACAATTAACTATACTACATCTTTCTTTTATTACAGTTTAGTCCATGTACATTTTATAATAGCTCATGTATATATAGGGAAATAGAATAGTCTAGAAGACAAAAGAGTATTATGTATTTTCCAGAAACATTGACGATGGAATAAAAGCTCTCTCTTTTCTCTTTCAAATTTTAGGGTTTATTTACGCAAAATTCCTTTTCACAGCTCAATTTTCTACCATTAACATGGTATCAGAGCAAGGAATCGATGATCCTTGATCTCCTCTTTCGATCGATGGTGCCCTTATCGATTTTCATGAAGTTTTTCGCTTCTGTCGATCTCATTTGAAGTCACATTTGAAGTGAAGATTTGGAATATGGCATTTTTCTGACCCTGTGTTGCAGCTGTTGGAGACTTCTACAACAATTCTGGTCATCTCCGTTCTCCGGCACTTTACTCCGGTATCTTCTTCATTCTCGCCGATTCAGCGACATTATTGACCTCAAGGCCTCACCTTCTTTAGGTTGCAAAGAAGGATGGTAACATTCTCCTTATTTTCTACTACATTTTGGTGAAAATCGAGTGTTCCTTGTATCAATTTGGAAAATTTGAAAATCTAGGGATAAGTCATGGGAAGTCTAGATGCTAGTCCTTCCTCTGTGACAGCTGGATTTGATGAGTTCACCATAAATCCATCTCACCTATTTTATGTTCATCCATCTGATAGTCCTGGAACACACTTAGTGTCTCCACCTTTTGATGGAAATGGTTTTGTTATTTGGCATAATAATATGCTTACTGCCCTCTCCGCTAAAAACAAACTAGGGCTCATAACAGGAAAAGTCACTAAACCTCTAACTAATTCTCCCTATTACCCTTTTTGAGAAAGATGCAATGACATGGTAATTGCATGGTTAACAAATTCATTGTCTAAAGATATATCAAATAGTGTTATGGGGTTTGACACTACTAAAGACACTTGGGATGATATAAATGAAAGATTTGGCACATCAAATGGTTCAAAATATATTCAAATACAAAGGAAAATCAGTGCTGCTTCTCAAGGACCATTAGACATTGCTACTTATTTTACAAAATTGAGGGGTCTTTGGGATGAACTTAGTACTGCCTATGTAGGACCAGTATGCACATGTGGAGCCTTACCAAAATTCATTGAACAAAAAAAAATATACCAATTCCTTAGTGGTTTAAATGAGTCCTACTCTACTTGCAAGAGCAATATTTTGATGATTCCATCCCTTCCATCACTAAGCAAAGCCTATTCTATGCTTCAACATGATGAAAAGCAAAAGGAGACTTCAGCTCCTATATCCAGCTTTTCAAATGAGTCAGCTTTTTTTAATGCTTCTAGCAGTCCTTTCCAGACATCTGCTAGGCCTTATACTCAAAGGTTCCAGTTTGATCAAAAGAGAGGTTCAGGCTTTTCCTCTCAGTTTTCTTGCAAATACTGCAAAAAGACTAGTCATGGCTTCAACAAGGAACAATATGAACATCTCATTACTCTGTTCCAACAGTTGAATCATCCTCCTATTATACATTCTGATACTTCTGCCTCAGAAAACATTGGTTTTGCTCACTTTGCAGGTGTGTTTAATCACCCTGAAATTCATTCTGCTGCTTTTCATGCATTTGTAGTTTCAAACTTAGGTTCAAATCCTTGGATTCTAGATTCAGGTTCCACTAACCACATGACACCACACAAACACCTTTTAATCAATTTGACACCACTCACTACTCCTTTGATAATAACTTTGCATATTGGATATAAAGTAAAGGTCATATCTACTGGGTCTATGCAACTTAGGACAAACATGATCTTACATAATGTTCTATTAGTTCCTTCTTTTCACTTCAATCTCATATCTATTCACAAACTTCCTTTTCAATTCAGATACATTGCAACTCTTACCATTTCTGCGTGTATTTTACAGGGCCCTTCTCTGAGGAGGCCACTGGAAATTGGTAAAGTTGCAAATGGGTTGTATTTCTTACATCCTACTATGGCTTCATCTTCTATGTCTGTTTCTTTTCCTATCAATGTTTCTAATTCTGTTCAATGTAATAATTCTAGTGCTTTTTATAGTGTCAATTCTACTCCTGCAACTGTTCCATTTACACATTGTACTAGTAACTCTTCTGATATTAATAAAAATGATGTTATTTGGCATCAAAGATTGGGACATGTTCCTTTTAATAGAATGAAATCTATTTCTTCTTTGTCTGATAAGATTTCACATAAACAATCATTCTCTTGTAACATTTGCCCAATGGCGAGGCAACATAGATTGCCATTCTCTAATAGCTCTATTCATTCTTCTACCCCTTTCCAACTTGTTCATGTTGACATTTGGGGTCCATACAATACTCAGACTTATAATGGGTTTAGGTATTTTTTTAACTTTGGTAGATGATTTTTCCAGAGTCACTTGGACTCACCTATTCTCATGCAAGAGTAATGCCCTTTCTGTGCTCAAGGCTTCTCATGCAATGGTGAAAGTTCATTTTAACTCAAATGTCCAATCTTTTAGATCTGATAATGCCTATACGTTAGGTACTAGTTCTGAAGCCCAACAATTCTTTTCTGCCAATGGCATTCTCCATTAGACTAGTATCCCTCACACTCCTCAAAAAAAATGGAGTGGTTGAAAGGAAACACAAACACCTGTTGGAAGTGTCTAGGGCTCTTTTGTTTCAATCCAAACTTCCCCTCAAGTATTGGGGTGATTGTGTTCTCACAGCCACTTATTTGATTAATAGGTTACCTTCCACTGTTCTTCATAACATTTCTCCTTTTGAAAAACTACATGACTATTCCCCTTCTTTTGATCATTTGAGATCTTTTGGATGCCTTTGCTATGCTACCACTCCTAAGCATGGCAGGTATAAATTCAAACCTAGAGCCATATCTTGTGTATTTTTGTGATACCCCTGTGGGAAAAAAGGTTATAAGCTCCTTAATCTTTCTAATCATTTTTTTTTCTCTAGAGATGTGCTCTTTCATGAACACATCTTTCCTTACCACCTCCCCCCTTCCTCCCCTTTCCCTCCTCCTCCCACTGATTTTGTTGACTCTGATCTCTCTCCTGTTGCCCTTCCTTCCCCAGCTCCATGTGTTTCTTCTCCCTTGGTACCTCCTAACACTTCCTCTTCATCCTCCTCTCCTCTTCCTTCTTCAAACTCTCCTCCTCCTCCTTTTCCTGACATCAGGAAATCAGGCAGAGTCATTAACCCACTTTCCTATCTCTCAAATTATGTTTGCTCTTTTGTTCTTCCTTCCCCATCCCCACCTGTTTCCTTGAATCATAAGGTTTCTACCTCTGACTTTCACATGCTTGAGCCTCAGTATTACCAGCAGGCTGCCCCTCATCCTGCTTGGCAGAAGGCCATGCTACAGGAATTTCAAGCTCTTGAGGCTAATCATACATGGGATATTGTCCCCCTACCTTCTCATAAGAAGGCCATTCCCTGCAAGTGGGTGTATAAGATTAAGCAAAGGTCTGATGGCTCTATTGAAATATATAAAGCCAGGCTTTTCATTAGGGGTGATACTCAAAAGGAGGGTATTGATTATAATGAGACATTCTCTCCAGTTGTCAAGCTCACCCCAGTTAAGTGGCTCCTTTCCTTGGCTGTCAAGAGACATTGGACTGTTTTTCTGCTTGATGTCAATAATGCCTTCCTTCATGGGGATCTCCATGAAGAAGTGTATATGAGAATCCCTCCTGGTCTTCAGATCTCTTCATCTTCTTCTTCCACTGCTTCTCCTTTGGTTTGCAAGCTCAGGAAGTCTTTATATGGCCTCAAGCAGGCTTCCAGACAGTGGTTCTCTAAGCTGTCTGATGCCTTG
Source organism: Nicotiana glauca (assembly GCA_026770625.1). Lineage (NCBI taxonomy): Eukaryota > Viridiplantae > Streptophyta > Magnoliopsida > Solanales > Solanaceae > Nicotiana > Nicotiana glauca. The sequence goes on from MU729390.1 coordinate 7,800, forward strand.
CTATCCAGAGGCTACATTGCCAGCAGGAATGATTACTCCTTATTCACCAAATCTTCTGGTGCTTCTCTGGTCATCCTTGTGGTCTATGTGGATGACATCCTTCTTGCTGGTTCTGATATTGCTAAAATGACTACTTTAAAACAGTTTCTAGATGATCAATTTAAAATCAAAGACCTTGGTTTGGTCCATTATATTTTGGCTCTTGAAGTCTCCTTTTATTCTGATGGTTATGTGCTGCATCAACACAAATATACTTCAGATTTATTGGAAGAGTTCAAATGTTCTCATCTTTCTCCTCTTTCCACCCCTTTGGATTCTTCTGTTAAATTGACAGTTGACATGAGTGACCCTCTTCCAGACCCTAGTATTTACAGAAGACTAGTTGGCAAGCTGAATTTCTTACAACATACTAGGCCTGATATTGCCTACTCTATTCAACATTTGAGCCAATTTCTCCAGACTCCCAGGGTTCCTCATATATTAGCTGCCTTACATTTGTTGAGATACCTAATGAATGCTCCTGCTCAGGGGATCCTTTTGTCCAATACACCTGATTTTGCCCTTGCTGCTTTCTTTGATTCTGACTGGGCCACTTGTTCTCACTCCAGGAGATCTGTCACTGGTTTTTTTATTACTCTTGGTGGTTTCCCTATCTCTTGGAAGAGTAAGAAACAACCTACTATTTCACTTTCCTCTGATGAATCAGAGTATAAGGCTTTGAGAAAGGTTGTTGCTGAAGTATCTTGGCTTGTTAGACTACTTGGTGATCTTGGGCTTTCTATCACTGCTCCTGTACCTATGTTCTGTGATAGCCAGGTTGCTTTGCATATTGCAAAGAATCTTGTTTTTCATGAGAGAACGAAGAATATTGAGGTGGATTGCTATTATGTTCGTGATTGTCTATCTTCTGGTCTGATTTCTCTCCAATTTGTTCACAGTTCTGCTACTGGATGATATTATGACTAAAGCATTGCATGGTCCTCTTCATCATTCTCTATTGGGCAAACTAGGAGTGTTTTCACCCTCCAGCTTGGGGGGGGGGGGGTGTTAACGGTAGCCCACCTTCAGGCCCAACACCAACTCTTACTCAGCAACCCAATTAACTATACTACATATTTCTTTTATTATAGTTTGGTCCATGTACATTTTATAATAGCTCATGTATATATAGGGAAATAGAATAGTCTAGAAGACAAGAGAGTATTATGTATTTTCCAGAAATATTGACGATGGAATAAAAACTCTCTCTTTTCTCTTTCCAATTTTAGGGTTTGTTTGCACAAAATTCCTTTTCACAGCTCAATTTTCTGCCATTAACAAGCTTTTCTGCAGAAGCCACCATTAATTCAGCCTACACTGCTTGGAGAAGACAAGATCAACGTCTCCTGAGTTAGCTTCTCTCTTCACTCACGGAAAGTGTCCTAAGGACCATGTTTGCTTCTCAATCAAAGGCGAGATTGATGCAGTTACGTATTCAACTCCAGACAACTAAGAAAGGGACGCTAGCTATGACAGATTATTTACAGAAGATGAAATCTACTGCTAATAACTCGTCCAGTGCTGCACAGCCCATTACTGATGAAGATCTTATGCTTCATATTCTCAGAAGGCTAGGTCCGGATTATGATGTCCTTGTTGTATCTATAACCTCTGGACCTGAAACTATAACACTTGCTGATCTACATGGACTTTTGTTGAACCATGAGTCTAGACTTGAACATAGCACAATTGTTGAACTAGGTTTTGGACAAGCAAACTTTTCTGCTGGAAATTCCAATGCTAATACTAATCCTAATTCTAGAGGAGATGGTGGTCAAAAGATATATTTTAATTCAAATAATTCCGGTGGTGGAAGATCTGGTAGAGGTCGTGGTCGTGGAGGAAGAACTGGTAACGCTCATGGACAAAAATCCAATGGGCCCTCTCAATGTCAAGTGTGACTACACTAGCACATACCAGATCTTGGTTGGTAATGGTGTTAGTACCGAAGAAGTCAGCTGTCATGCGGAAGCTAGTAAAGCAACACTTCAACGACGATAAATCAGACAACAAATAAAACACTCAATTTATATGTTCAAATAAATAAAAATTGTAGTATTTGATCATCTTGTCCAGAAGGCAAAAACAATAAGCAACCTTTTCCTATTTGGTCCTCTCTTTCTGTACATCCATTAGGGTTGATTCATTCTAATGTATGGGGTCCAACTCCTTGTTTAGCAAGCAATAAATTTTGATATTATATTATTTTTATTGATGACTTTAAAAAATTCACTTTGGTATTATCCCATGTCATCTAATAGTGAAGTTACTCTATCCTCTTGCATTTTAAATCATACGTGAAATTTATTTTTGAACACAAGAACGTAATTTAGTTAGACTGGGGTGGTGAGTATAAAGTGTTCAAATTTTTTTGAACAAGCTGGTATAGTTCATCACATATCTTGTCCTCATTCATACCCATAAACAAAATGGTTATGCCGAACACAAACATCGCCATATTGTTGAAACTGGCTTAACCTTATTGGTTCATGCTTCATTGCCTCTTCACATTTGGGATGATGCCTTTTCTACTGCAGTGTATCTCATAAATCGAATGGCTACTCCTATTCTTCGAAATATTTCTCCTTATGATAAGTTATATCAAAGAATTAACTGATTATAATTCCTTAAAAGGTTTTGGGTGTGCATGCTATCCATATTTAAGACCCTATCATTCTGGCAAGCTTGCGTTTAGATCATTTAAATGTGTCTTTATGGGATATAGTACAAATCACAAAGGCTACAAATGCCTTCATATTCAACTGGTCATACGTACATTTCTAGACATGTAGTATTTGATGAGTCTAGTTTTCCATTCATAGAACCCAAACACACCACTGAAAGTA
>MU729390.1:11907-47550 GCA_026770625.1 Nicotiana glauca
TTGAATTATCGATTTTTATTTTCAGTATTCTAAGCAGTTGACTAGTTTACCAATTAGTCAACTAGAGATAAGAATAGGATACTAATAATGCAGAAATAAAGTGCAGGAAATAAAGACACCAGGATTTTTATACTGGTTTAGATTCAATATGAATCCTACTCCAGTCCCCTTGAGTTGCAAGGGTGATCTCTTTCAGTATTTGAAGTTTCTCGAGTACAAGATGGTTGATGTATCTTTACACCAACAGCTTAGTCTCTATGTCACTTTTTCCTTCTTGATACAATGCATCACCAGTATTTATCTCTTTTTCTTCTCTCACTAATTACACAACATATCTAAAAAGAAATACAATGCTTGCTTGAAGTAGAACAAAAAGAGTGATAATAGTTCGTTCAAAATATGTTTGCTTCAAGCCTGGAACAAATGTACATATATTTCTTGAGGCCTTTTTGACTCTTGATTGACACGAATATTGAGAAATTACAAACCCAGGGGAATTGATCCTTGAACCGAACCTCAAATTGATACTTTCCAAGAATGAGGTCACGTTTGCATTGATCTTCCTTGACTTGTGTCCTTGACAAGCTTTTCTTGCGCTGGGCAGATCTTTCCGCTACTTGAGTGATTGATGATGGATCCCCTGATTTCGAGCTTTAACGATCTCCAGTGTAGAGCTTTGCACTCTTAGTTTCCTTTGATTTTGGGACCTTCCTATATTAGCTTTCGTCAATCATCTATCATATCATTGATTGATTCTTCTTCCGGATTTCTGTTGCTTCCTCCTTTTTCATAGCTAGTCATTGATACTTTTCCTTTACTTTGCTTCCATTGATAGATTGTTTCCTTAGTCCATGCTTGAATAATAGGGAATCTTGATTTCTTTGTTTTATCCCTTGTGATCCTGTACCAAACATGATATATTATTTTTTCATCATTGAAATTCATATTTAACAATCTTTCCCTTTTTTATGATGACAAAAATAATATATATAAACAATAGTTTACTTCCATGTTGGCTTGCTCTTATGTAGTCGACTCCCCCTCAACAAGTGTGTTTCAGTCGACTTCCCCTCAACAGGTGTTGCATATGCTTCAGCCGACTCCCTCTCAACAAGTGCTGCTATTTGTCCTGCAATGTATGATTATCTTTTCTCCCCCTTTTTGGTATCAACAAAGAGGGGATATGCATATATACCGTTCAAATTAAGCAGAAACAGGCACATCATATGCAAATATTTGCAAAGTATAGGCATGCAGAGTTTAGCAAAAGTAAAGAAAATACAAAGCGACTGGTTATCCAGTCCAAAACAGCAAAATGGCAAAAAAATTATCTAAAACATCCACAACTAACGAGGCAATAAATAATTTATAGTGTTGCAAATCACCTCCTTTAGACACTCAAAGATGGCATTACCTGAAACTATCACCCCATCAATCCTGTCATGTACTTCCTTGAAGGCTTTGACTGTGTTTTCTGCAAGTTTGAGAATTTTGACCCTTATCTTTGAAATTGGACCCCGTCTTTTTGGAGATGGCATGGATGTCCCCAGCTATTGATTGAGTTGGAGCAAGAAGGTCCTTGATGATGGTCAGCTTGTTGTCAACAGCAGTCCATTTTTCTACAAGATCGGGATCACTTACACTATGATGGAAAATAGAGGCTTTGATCTTAGAATCAGGCTGAAAATTCTTTACTTCACCTTCCTGCTTCTTCACCCATGAACCCTTAGTTCACACATACCCCATAGTGGAAAAGACTCTAGATTTGTAGAACTTTGAAACAAAAACAAAGGGGTATTCTGAGATAGAGATATTGTGGGCTTCTAAGATGTGGGTGATAGCCATACCATAGAATAGACTAGTGGGGTCATCAGCACTTTCAATCATGAAGTTTATGGCCCATGAGGACAGTTTAACCTTAAGTTTGGTCACAATACAGTAGACAAGAAAGGTGTATTGTTTAGAGAAGGTGGAGAATGAGCTAATACGAAGGAAGAAGGATAGTTGCAACAATGTGGGCCAGAACTCAGGTTTTGAAACTAACATAACTGTGATCTAACTGTTTAGGAAGGAAATCAGATGGACATTTAGCAATACAATATTTTGCTTGATCAAAAGAAATTTCAAAGTCATCAGTCCAAGAATTTTTGAAAAGCATGGAAAAGCTAGAGCACTTACACTGAAAAATTTAGTCAAATATGGCACAATCAAGGAGAATGCGTTTTTCTAGAACTAGGGATTCTAACTTATCAGACTTGCTAGAATAAAGATTGGTACAGAACATCCTCACTAAAGGTTCATAAACTTTGGGAGGGGGTATAGAGAGGAATTTAGACCATCATTGAAAAACAAACAAATCATTTACCTTACAAATGAGGGCCTCCATGTCATCAAGATAGATTATTCTAGCATGAGCAATGAGCTTGTCTTTGAGAGCAACAAAGAAATCCCTATTTGGGGTATCCCGGTTGAGGTCGGACTCTAGAGAAATCGAGAGGTCTACTTCGTATTTCTTGGGGGTAAAATATTCAAGGTATTCAAGGGGGCCTTCCATGGGCCTTTTTCCAAGAACTTTTTCTCCTATTCGGTGAGAGTGATCAAATGCTTCTACCTGAGAAGAGACAAACCCTTCTGAGTGGTCAGACCCTAGGTCTACTTGTTTTGGAGGCTGAGAAGAGGGTTTTCTTTTAGAACGAGTACTTTTTCTTGTGGAGGCAGAAGGATTCTTGGAGTGTTTAGCATTGGAGAATTTTGAAGAAGGGTTTCTAAGCGATAAGAACAATGAAGACAAGAGAGGATGGTTCAGATGATTAAAAGGAAAAGATTTTGACGGTTGAGTACTGGAAAGGAAAGGGTGTTAGTGAAGGGTCATGATGATTGATTTTCCTTTCTTAAAAGCTGCTACTGATGAAAAGAGAGGAAAATTGGAGGCGCTTAATTAATGTGTACTTATAGAGAAAATAAAGCTGAAAATATTAGACACGCAAGAATTAAAATTAACACATAGGTCATACTTTTTATGATCAAGTGAAATAATTCCAAGTAGTTCTCTTAGGAAGCAAAATCTATCTTCGTGTAAAGGCTTAGTAAAAATATCTGCTAATTAATCAGTGGTGCCAACAAATGATAGTTCTATATCTCCTTTAAGGACATAATCTCTAATGAAATAATGTTTAATATCTATATGCTTGGCCCTATAATGATGCACAAGATTCTTTGAGAGACATGTAGCACTAGTGTTATAACAAAATATTTCAATAGGTTTAAAAGATAGTTCATAGTCACCCAGTTGATGAGACATGCATAGTAACTGTGCATAACACTATCCAATGGCAATATATTCTGCCTCAATTGTGGATAAGGATTGAGCCTTGTTTCTTACTGTTCCATGATATTAATGCCTTTTCTAGTAATTGACATGTTTCGCTGGTGCTCTTTTTGTCTTCCTTATCACCCGCAAGATCATCATCTGAAAAACCTTCAAGCTTAAAATTATTAGAACGTTGGTACCATAGTCCATATGAAATAGTTCCGATGAGATAACGAATTATTCTCTGTACTGCAGTCAGATGCGATTCCTTAGGAGCTGACTGAAACCTGGCACATTTACACACACTGAACATAATATCTAGTCGGCTGGCAGTCAAGTAAAGCAAAGAGCCAATCATTCTATGGTATTTAGTTTCATCAACTGGATTTCCTTTTTATCCTTGTCGAGACTTGTTGACGGGATCATTGGTGTACCAAATGCTTTAGCTGCTCATGTCAAACTTTTGAATTAATTCCTTTGTATATTTAGTCTGGCCCACAAAAGTTCCTTCTTCAGATTGTTGAATTTGAAGTCCAAAGAAAAATGTAAACTCTCCCATCATGCTCATTTTAAACTCACTTTGCAGGAGACTAGCGAATTTCTTGCACAAAAGAGGGTTAGAACTTCCAAAGATAATATCATCAATATAGACTTGAATAATAAGATTACCTCCTGATGATTTTTTGATAAATAATGTAGTTTCTACTTTACCTCTTGCAAATCCATGGTCAAGTAAAAATGAGCTAAGATTTTCGTACTAGGCTCATGGAGATTGTTTGAGTCCATGCAGAGCTTTAGTTAACTTATACATATGGTAAGGAAATTTTGGGTCTTCAAAAATAGAAGGTTGTTTTAAATATACCTCCTCATCAATAAAGCCATTTAAAAAATCGCTTTTGATATCCATTTGGAAAAGCTTAAATCGTTTGAAGGATGCATATGCAAGAAGAATCCGTATAGACTCTAGTCGAGCTACTGATGCAAATGTTTCATCGTAGTCGACTCCTTCCTACTGTGAGTAGACTTGGGCTACTAATCTGGCTTTGTCTCTCACAACCTTTCCATCTTCATTTAGCTTATTTCTGAAAACGCATTTGGTTCCAACTACAGTAACATTTGCAGGCTTAGGTAGCAGTTCCCAAACTTGATTCTTTTATCAATTGATCGAGTTCCTCCTGCATTGCTTGGGCCCAGCTTGAGTCTTTTAAGACTTCATCAATATTCATTGGTTCGATCTGAGAGATGAGTGCTATATTTGCCTTTTTCTTGAGAGTTCCCCTGGTTTTTATTCCTTCACTTGAATCTCTTATGATAAACTTCTTAGGATATTCGGGTTCACTTCTCCACTCATTTTGACATGTTGCAATCGTATGAATATTTGACTCCTTCTATGATTCTGGTAGATTATTAATAGGTTCATTAGTCGACTCTATGACATCGTCTGTATTATCAGTCGACTTTTGTGATTTCACCTGCAAGAATTCTTTTCTTAGTCGTAATGTTATTTTTTTCAAATATGATATGTACTGATTCTTCTACAGATAAAGTACGCTTATTATAAACTCTAAAAGATCTGATTATTTATTGAATAACCAAGAAAAAACCTTCATCACTTCTTGGATCAAATTTTCCAAGATTGTCCTTACCGTTATTGTGGATAAAACACTTGCTACCAAATGGATAAGTATAGGCTATGTTGGGCCGTTTACCTTTCCATAATTAGTTTGAAGTTTTCTTCAAGATAAGTCTTATAAGACATCTGTTGAAAAAGTGGCAGGCTGTGCTTACTGCTTCTACTCAAAAATGATTTGGTAGGGAATGCTCCAATATCATTATTCTGGCCATATCTTGTTGTGTTTGATTTTTTTGCTCAGCTACTCCATTCTGTTGAGGTGATCTTAGAGCTGAAAATTTGTGAGTATATCCTTGATCATTGTAGAAATGTTCGAATGCCCTGCTTTTGAATTCTCTTCCATGATCACTTTGTATGGTTGTAATGCGATACCCTTTTTCTCTTTCAACTCTTTTACAGAAAATCTCAAAGTATTTCAAAACTTCATCTTTATGAGATAAGAAAATCACCCATGAAAAACGTGAATAGTCATTAACAATAACAAAAGCATATCGTTTTCTCAAATGCTAGCAGTTATGGAGAGTCCAAATAAATCCATGTGAAGCAATTATAAGGGCTTGGTGGTAGACACAATGTCTTTACTTATGGAGGAGTTTCTGGTTTGTTTACCAATATGACATGCACCACATACATGATTTCTAGAGAAATTGAGTTTAGGAAGTCCAATAACTAAATCATGCTTGGAGAATTTCTCAATTAGATGCATGCTTACATTATCAAGTTTCTTATGCCACAACCATGGATCATCAGATATAAATGCTAAGCAGATGTGACTATCTAAGTTTTCAATGCCATCAAGAATGTAAACATTCCCATACCTTTTTCCTGGGCGTATTAATTTACCTGACTCATCTTTAATAACACATCATGTTTTTTTGAATTTAACTCCGTACCTTGAATCACATAGTTGACTTATACTCAGGAGATTATAGTTGAGTTCATCTACAATATATACTTCAGTAATATCACAGATGTTATTGAATGGGACTGTGCCGGTGCCAACTATGTTTCCTCTTAAATCATTACCAAATTTGACACTTCCTTCATTTATCGTAGTAACTTCTTTGAATAGGTTTTTGTCATATGTCATGTGACTGAAACACGCATTGTCTAAGTACCTTTTTCCTTTGCGGCTCTCTCTATGTTGTTCCTGCAAAAACAATTCATCACTTTCTTTTAGGTACCCAAGCTTGCTTGGGTCCTTGTTGGTTAGTTCTACTAGGATTAGGATTGTTTTTGGCTTTCCAAATCCATCATGTAACATTAGATTTACGAAATTGAAGTAAATAATATTTATGTCCAATTTTGTTACAGTATTGATACATAGGGGTTGATCCAGTTTTTGATCTACCACTTGTGTTAGTACCTGTGGACTCAGTTCTAACCAGTCTTTTTCCAGTTGGCTTGTAAGTCGTCTGGTTATACTTGACAGAATTGTTACTGGTGGACTTGCGCATGCCATTAAGTTGCATTTACAATTCCTGAACTTAATCTTGAAGTACATCTCTTTCGATTTCACAAACTTCAAGCTTAAGTTCCCAGTCTTTCTTTTTTCCTATTGAGTCTCCTTAGTTCATTCAACATTTTTAGACTCTTTTAGGGTAAGCTCAAGAATATAATTCATTAAATCTATCACATTTATAAGGTCTTACCTCGCTTGTTGCACCTCGTGCCATGAAATAATTTTCAGTATCTTCTTTGCATTTATCGTCTGATGTATTTTCATCGATTCAACAGTCCGAGTATCTGTTCATGTTGTTTTCCTAAATGGTCATGAAGCACATGTTTGCTATTTCTTCATGTTCTGAACTGTCTTCATCACTCCAGCTTCCGAAAAATTTATTTTTATTAATTCCTCTGGAGACCTTTCTTTTAAGATCTGGGCATTCACCTTGAACATGCCCATACCTTCCACACTCATAACATGTTTGATCATTCTTGTCTTGTTCATTGTATTTCATGGTTCACCTATGTGGCATCCTTGCCCTTATTGTATTTCCATACCTTCTCATTAAACTATCCATGTTTCTTGATACCATGGCAATCTCCTCTTCAAGAGCTTCTGGTTATCATTAATATCATTTTCAGGTCTTTCAGTTGTAGCTTTGAAAGCAAATGCTTTCTTCTTTTCTTCCTGGTTTATTTTCTTGAATGTTATAATATCTCCTCGTAGTTCATCATAAGAAAGTTTGTTTAGATCTTGGGATTCAAGTACGACTACTTTTGCCTGCCAAGTGGTAAGTAGACTCCTTAGAATTTTTTGAACTTGATCACCACTTGAGTAGGATTTACCAAAGGCTTTTAGATTGCCAATGATTTTTCTGAACCTTGCAAATATTTCCTCAATGGATTCTCCTTCTTTCATCTCGAAGAGTTCATAATCATGAACCAACATGTTTATGTGAGTTTCTTTTACTTTGCTGGTTCTTTCATACGTAACTTCCAGTTTATCCCATATTTTTTTGATTGTGTCACAACTTGGGATTTTCTCATACTCCTCTCCACTTATAGCATTATAGAGTAAATTTTGTGCCTTAGCATTGACCTAAACAACTACCATTTGCTCGTCTGTTTATTCATCTATATCTTCAGGATGTGGTTGCTGCTGGTGGTAGTAGATTGTTACCTTTTTGATAATACGTCATACTTTGACATCATAGGATTTTGTATATATTTCCATTCGCACTTTCCAGTGAGAAAAGTGTTGTCATTAAAATATGGTAGCCTGACTGGCGACGTTCTTTCTTGAAAGAGTGCTCCAACAATTACTTGATTTGTCATGATCTTTTCTCACAAGCTGTTAAGCAAAAAGTGTGAGACTAGCTTTGATACCAATTGAAAGTATGGGGGGGGGGGGGGAATTGTCAATTTTTATTTTAAGCATTCTAAGTACGTAGTTGATTAGTTTACCAATTAGTCGACTAGAGATAAGAACAAAATAATAATATTGCAGAAATAAATTGCAGGAAATAAAGAAACCAAGATTATATACTTGTTCAAATTCAATGTGAATCCTACTCCAGTCCCCTTGGGTTGCAAAGGTGATCTCTTTCAGTATTTAAAGTTTCTCGAGTACAAGATGGTTGATATATCTTTAGACCAACAACGTAGTCTCTATGTCACTTTCCCCTTCTTGATACAATGCCTCACAAGTGTTTATCTCTTTTTCTTCTCTCACTAATTACACAACGGGTCTAAAAAGAAATACAATGCTTGTTTGGAGTAGAACAAAAAGAGTGATAATGGTTCATTCAAAATATGTCTGCTTCAAGCCTAGAACAAATGTATATATATTTCATGAGGCCTTTTTGACTCTTGATTGACACGAATCTTGTGAGATTACAAACCCAACGGAATTGATCCTTGAACCGAATCGCAAATTGATTTTCTCGAAGAATGATGTCAGGTTTCTGTTGATCTTCCTTGACTTGTGTCCTTGACAGGCTTTTCTTCCACTGGGCAGATCTTTCCGCTACTTGAGTGATTGATAATGGATCCCCTGATTTCGGGCTTTAACGATATCCAGTGTAGAGCTTTGCACTCTTATTTTCCTTTGATTTTGGGACCTTTCTATATTAGCTTCTGTCAATCATCTATCAAATTATTGATTGACTCTACTTCCGGATTTCCGTTGCTTTTTCCTTTTTCACAGCTGGTCATTGATACTTTTCCTTTCCTTTGCTTCCGTTGATAGATTATTTCCTTAGTCCATGCTTGAATGATAGGGAATCTTGATTTATTTGTTTTATCCCTTGTGATCCTGTACCAAACATGATATATATTTTTTTCATCATTGAAACTCATATTTAACAATCACATTTGAATCATCATTTGCTACTCAAGCTGCCTCCACACTACACGTGATGGCTCCTTGTAGTTCAATGCTTTCCTCTTCGCCAATTCGTACCAGCAATCTAGTTTGTTTACCCTCAACAAAACAAGGTTCTATTTACCCATTATCACATTCAACTTCTCCTGCCATGTTGCCTACTTTAAATCTCCCAATTGACTTGCCTCTTTTGCAATATACTGCACCAACTCTAGCACCTAATGTACATGAAAAGTCCAAACGTCACAATCAGTCGTCTTTCGTTCCTAATCATATGGTTACTCACCTTAAAGTGAAGAATTCTCAGCCTCGTAGTAATCTGTCCACTAATTATCCACTTCCTAATTCATCTCTACCACATGTTTTACTCAAGCCAATAAAATCTTTATTGGAGAAAACCTATGCAAGAGGAATACAATGCTCTCATTCAAAATGATACTTGGACTCTTGTACTTGTAACTAAAGCAACAAATATTATTGGCTGTTAACGGGTGTTCAAGCTTTAACTTAACCTGGATTGCTCTATTGAGAGGTAAAAGACTCGTTTAGTTGCAAAGGGATTCAATCAAGAGGCTGGAATCAATTATCATGAAATATTTAGCCCGGTGGTTAAACCCATGACTATATGTGTCATGTTATCTCTAGCCTTGTCCATAGGATGGTGTTTACGTCAACTTGACATCAAAAATGCTTTTCTTCATGGTGAATTGCAAGAGGAGATTTACATGACTCAACCTTCGATTTTTATTGATCCGAAGTATCCTACACATATTTGCGCCTTCATAAAGCTCTATATTGTCTTAAACAAGCCCCTCAAGCTTGGTTCGACAAGTTGAGATTTGCCTTATTACATGTTGGGTTCATCTCATCAAAGGCAGATACTTCATTGTTTATATGTAATTCTAATGTGATTTTGACCTTAATCTTGGTGTATGTTGATGACCTGATCATTACAAGTAACTTTGTGAATTCATTACTGAGATAATCAACCAACTTTCTTCTAAGTTTGCGTTAAAGGACTTGGGTATGCTTTACTATTTTCTGGATGTTGAGGTCAATTACATTAGCTCAAATTTAGTTCTTTCTCAATCTAAATATATTCGTGATCTACTTCAACGTGCTAACTTAGAAGGGGAAAAGCCTATATCAACACCTATGGTAGGTGGCTTGCAGCTCTCTAAATCTGGTAGTGAACCCTTCTCTGACCCAAATTTGTATCACAGCCTCGTAGGAACATTACAATACCTTTCTATTAGTTGACTAGATGTTTCCTTCTCTGTTAACAAGCTTTTCTAGTTTATGTAATCTCCTACCCTTGCTCCTTTTTAAGATTCGAAACGAGTATTACACTATTTAAAAGGTACAGTTTCTTATGGGCTACATCTCCAGCGCTCCTCTAAGCTCACTCTTCATGGTTTTTCTGATGCAGATTGGGTAGGTTGTCCAGATGATAGGAGGTATACACATGGATATTGCATCTTTCTTGGTCCTAACTGATTTTTTCATGCTCAAAGAAATAAAAGTTTGTTGCTCGTTCTAGCATCGTATCTGAGTATAGAGGCTTAGCTATTGCCACTGCTGAAATTACCTGGATTTAGCATCTACTCCAGGAATTGTTTATCCCTCTGCCTACTGCTTCAAAGCTTTGATGTGATAATTCATCTGCTATATATTATTTGACCAAAAAGACTTAAATCTTTTTGTTAAACTAATTAAGTGAATGATAATAGGTAAATTCTAGTTAAATATAATAAGTTCTAGACCCAAGGTTGATAGGAAATAACAACCTAGAAATCGCATTTAAGGCCAAAAAATGGTTTAATGATATTCTTGTGAATAAATGAAGGAATAAAGACAAGCAACCAAAAATAAAGAATGGCAATGGCTGTAAATAAAGAGAATAATTCACCCAGATGTGTAACAAGGTGGATGATTCTCTTTCTGACAATCATGTAAGATGGCCAAACGTGTGAACATCAAACACTTTATCGGATCTAGTGTGGGAAAGTTTGAAATAACATAACGAATCGAATATTGTATAAACATAATGTTTGTAGTTATGTGGGAGTCAACTTCTCTAGAGAGAGCTTATCAAGATAGATTATCAAATTGGATCCACTTCTTTCTCTCTCTGTCTCTCTTCCTAATTATGTGGGACATTCTCCTTACCTACCGAAATTACAAATCCAGAGAATATTCCTCCGAATATTCTTTATAAATGTCTTATTGCTAAACTAGCCGTTTGGCCGATCTGAGTGTTCGACCTCGGCATTCAGTGCTAGGCTCGCCAGTGTTGATTCTTAAGCATGACCTCGACCTAATTGATTCTTGATTTTCCCATTTCAGGCGAGGTATCTTCGATTAGATTTTGACCCATACAGTTAGTCCATCCGCCCGTCAGGGTTGCTTTTGGGCGAGCTCGGTGGGCGAACTTTGCCGGTTATAATTTTGAGAAATCTGAGCATATTGGCTGATCTGTCACCCTTTTTTGGCGAGGTGGTGATGTGGCACTTCAAGAGCCACACCTGATTGTTATGTCAGTTTTAAGTGACATCATTTCATCATGCATCATTATGGCACATGTTCCCCATATGTTACATCGTTTCTCATGGCTCTTCCGTTTCTAAATTAATGAGGCTGCGTTTGGGATTTCTCGATTGGGGTGCCTGTATTCTTATAAATAGGGATAGGCACTCCCTATTTGCATTGCTGCACTTCTAAAGCATTTGTAGCCTGAGTTCTTTTCTTCTTCGAGTTTCCAGCTTCTGTGTTCTCTTTCTCCCTTCTGTGTCTTTTGCTATTGTCATCTCCTTCATCTTTGTATTTCCTTTTCGCATACAATCATAAAAATGGCCAGTGCTTCTTCTGATTCTGGGACGCTGGTAGTGGATGCACCTCCTCTTGAGGAAGGAGCAGCCATGGTAGAAGATGAAAACTTCCCAACTGTGCATGAGATAATCCCACGTTCCGGGAAGGCTAGGTTAGACTGCAAGAACCTACTTGAGGGTGAACCTGAGCATGTCATGTCTACGATGGATGCAGCGGCGATTGATGCAAATCCTGACCCGTGTTGAAATTATCCCAGCTATATCGCCCAGGGTACTGTGCATTTTATGCATACCCATTCTTCGTCGGTTACACACTTCCCCTTCCTTCCTTGGCGGAGGATTTTTGCCGTTTTTCCAATGTGTGCCCAGCTCCTCTCTATCCGTACATATACAAGCTTTTGCTTATGCTTATTAAGTATAGGGAGCTGTCCAACCATGGAATTTCTCTCCGCCATCTGCTTCACCTCTTCGCCCCAAGTTTTCATAGGGGCATGATGATTCATATGCGCCACCGCGGAACCAATAAGTGGTGAAGATGGACGATAAACCTAATCATCATTTTTGGGAAAATTTCTTCTACATGAAGATAGAGTACGTGGTATCGAACCCTATTCCCCGAGGAGTGGAACTTTGCTAGTAAATGTGTTCCTTCCAAATGAATTCATTGTTTACTTTTGGTAACTTGATCGTTCTCCGTTTATTTTTGCAGCCGAGCGGGAGCCTCCTTCACCAGTCACTGACATTCGCGACTGGGTGAGTCATGTTTTGCCTCATACTATAGGGATTCACGGGTAGTCTCACTTCAATGAGAGGTTTGGGCATAGACATGCGGCCGGTGAGTTACCTTTGAATTTGATTGTTGGCCTTTATACCTCCATTTCTATCTTCTCTTATTTATCTTTCTTTGTTTATAGGTCGGAGGGCTTCAAGGAGGGCGAGGACTCTTATGCCTGCTTTTCGCTAGTTAGGTATCTCAGCCGAGCCCGTACTTGTTGTAGCTGCAAGTGAACCTGCTCACGTAGCTGCTATTCCTCAGACCCCGGCCTCATATGGTCCTAGTCGCCATGTTATTGCCACACTTGTTGAAATTCTGGCTTGTACGGTGTTTCACTTGGTCGATGAGTCAGACTAGGGCAAAGATGTAGAGGCTTTGTTAAAAATGTGAAGTGTAGAAACAGATAGGAGAATGGTCGGAGATAAGCCGATGGGGAATGGACATGAGTTGACTACGGCCGAGTCGGGGTGGTATGGCCTTAGATGTGGAGACCGCGCCTCCTTTGGACGTAAAGATCACCTTTGTGGAGGAAGGGGCCGACCAGAGGCGATTGTGATCACTCAGAGTGGTACGTCAACATCAGGGTAGGCCAACGTTCCCTCTCGACTGAGGAGAGGGCGAAGAGAGTGATTGTAGATGATTGCGATTCTGGCTCCAATTTCAATCTCGAGGAAGCGAGGATATTCGACGAAGGGCTTACGCGTGTGGAGCTGAGAACGGATGGATCCTCTCACTCGATCGTAATTCCTTTGGATTGCAATTTGTTGGAGGATATGGTGAGCATGGTCCCCTCATTTACTACTCTTTGCTCTATCAGCAAAAATAGGACTCTTCAGTATCTCCGGGATTCCGACTTGTCACTGGGCATATCCGGGATAACTCTGAGGGTAAGTTTTGTATTATTTATGCAACAGGTCGTGATAGCGCCTCTCGTGAGGACGAGGCCAACCAACTAACCCAACTCGTCTTTTCAAGAATAGTTAAATATAAATAAATAGCTTAAATATGACTTAATAATATTAATTAGCGGAAATACAATCCAACACATCCCTAATCGGGGTGTCACAAGTCACGAGCATCTATCAGATGTAAATCCACTACAAATCCTAAAATATACAAAACCGGAGTAATGAACAAAAGAGAGAAAACATGGAGCTGCAAACGCCGGCTGTCACCTCCTTAACTCATGTAACTCTGCCTCTGATCGGCCCAAACCCGCTACCGGGTGAATAGATACCTGCATCTGCACACGAGGTGCAGTGAGTAAAGTGAGTAATAAAGGTAAATAACAACTGAGCAGTAAGAAATCACGTAAAACAAACCATCATGCTGTATAGAAGCAGGGTACAATCCTTTGAGAAAACAGTGAAGCTGTGAATCTTTGGAAATACCTTGGCTTAGTATAAATCTCTTTTCAAAATGATCTTTTCAACAGTTACGAAATGATTTCAAAATAGTTAGTGCCGATAAGCACAGAAAATACGCCTCTCGGGTAATATCTCAAAACAGTACTAGCCCCTCGGGCTCAATATCAATCGCTCAGAACAGTATCAGCCCCTCGGGCTCAGTATCAGTCACTCATCATAATATCAGCCCTTCGAGCTTACTCTCATATCACATGGGTACCCACGCTCACTGTGGGTGTTCAGACTCCGGAGGGGCCCCTTACGGCCCAAGCGCTATATCAACATAAGGCCTGAAAGCCTTCTCACATCATACTCGAGGCCTGAAAGCCTCCTCATATCACACTCAAGGCCTGAAAGCCTTCTCACATCTCACTCAAGGCCTGAAAGCCTCATCACATCACACTCAAGGCCTGAAAGCCTCATCACATCACACTCAAGGCCTGAAAGCCTCCTCACATCACACTCAAGGCCTGAAAGCCTCCTCACATCACACTCAAGGCCTGAAAGCCTTCTCACATCACACTCAAGGCTTAAAAGCCTTCTCACATCACTCACGAGTCCTGAAAGTCTCCTCAGTCCAGAAAACATCATAAGCCTCTCGGGCATCAATAAAATAGTAGGGCTCAGCCGAAACAACAGTGGAAATGTCATTTAAAATGCAATTAAAGTGGTTGAGTTTGTAAAACAGTATAATCAACAGGACTGAGTTCAAGTAATATATCAAATAGTGAGGAAAGAGTGATAAAAATCCACGGAGGACTCAAGTAGTTGGCATTAAGACCAAAATGTGGCAATCAGCCCAAATCATCAATCGGGACGGACCAAGTCACAATCCCTAAAGGTGCTCTACCCCACGCTCGCTACCCAGCTGCAAGTCACCTCAATATAGCACTACGATGTGCAGTTCGGGGTTTCAAACCCTCAGGATATCATTTACAATCATTACTCACCTCGAACCGGTGAAATCTCTAGCTCGCGATGCCTTTGCCCCTCAAATCGGCCTCCACGCGCGTCGAATCTATCCAAAAATAGAGCGAATACATCACAATATGCTAAGGGAACAAAGCCCAAGCGAAAACAATCAATAATGAGCACAAATGCCGAAATTACAAAAACCTGAGCCCCGGGCCCACTTCTCAAATCTCAAATATTTTTACATTAATAGATTCCTTATCTTCTCACGAGTTCATACATACCAAGAATTCTCAAATCCGAGCCCAAATGGCCCATCAAATCCCAATTTGACATACCGAAAACTCAAGCCCTAGTTCTTCAATTTTAGGCGTAATTTCCATGAATTTCAAGGTTAATTTCACATAATAATCGTGTTTAAAGATCATAGAACTCACTTCCAATCAATCCCAGTCGAGACCTTCTTCAATTTCCGTCCAAAAGCTCTCAAGGTTGCTAAAAAATGGTGGAAAATACCCTAAGCTCGCAGATGAAATGTTATTTTAAAACCCTTCTGTCCGGACCTCATTTCCGCTTCTGCAATACCTTTACCGCTTTTGCGGTCACCGTTTCTGCGGTATTTCTTCCGCTTCTGCGGAAGTACACTATTGCGCTCAGGACCGCTTCTGTGGCCCATATCCGCTTCTGCGGACGCCGCATACGCGGACCACCATCCGCTTCTGTGGAAGTCCTCCCATGACCTAGAATTTTCACCTGTGTCTCCCTTACCGCATCTGTGGAACCACATTTGCGGTCCCTTTTTCGCAGATGCGGAAATACCAGATACCAGAAATCTTCAGAAATGCAACAATTCCAAATTCATCCCGATGGTCATCCAAAATCACCTCGAGGCCCACGGGACCTCAACCAAAAGTGCCAACCCATCCTAAAACATCATTCAAACTTTCTCCAATCGTCAAAACACATCAAACAACACTAAAATTATCAATTTACATCGGATTCAAGCCTAAGTTCTTTTAAAACTCCCGAAACTCGCATTCCAACCAAACGACGTCCGAATGACCTGAAACTTTACACACACATTCCAAATCACTTAACAAAGCTACAACAACTCTCGAAATTCCATTCCGACCCTCGAATCAAAATCTCACCTATCAACCGAAATTCGCCAAGATACTAACTTCGCCAATTTAAGCCTAATTCTTCACTGGACCTCCAAAATCACTTCCGATCACACTCCTAAGTCACAAATCATCTAAATAAGCTAAAAAAATCATAAAAACTCCGATCCGAGTTCATATACAAATAAGTCAACTCCCGGTCAAACCTTTCAAATTCAAACCTTCCAACTGAAACTGTTCATTCAAATTCATTCCAAACCTTCCTGAAACAAAACCAACGATCTACATTAGTGATAATACACAACACGGGGCAAGTCATGCTTTAGGACTGGCGATCAAAGTGCAAAAGTTCAAAATGACCGGTCGGGTCGTTACATCCTCCCCCACTTAAACATACGTTTATCCTCGAACGTACCCGGAGTTGTTCTAAAAGCCAACCCATCGCTGAATAACCTTGCCATGCATATACCCGGGGTTGATCCCACGTCACCCTATCTCATATAGGTCCGATAATGCATTTTAACTAAAATCACACAATCCAATCCACCCCATAAGTCATAGAACCACACTTCACTTTCCGAAATCACACACAAGATCAAAACCTCACATCTCTATTCCGAATAAGCCTGAACCAACTGTAATAACCCATACCTGCAACCTCAGGTGCAATTATATGATTTACCACATAACTCAAACACTCGAAACGATAACTTCTATTCACAGTAGCTGCACACAACACCCGAATACCCATAGAAAGCCTCTTATCAACTAAGGTCTTATTCCACACTTCCAACTACTACCTATGATAAATGAAACACGCAATAAATCATAACCATTTTCTCAGGTCAACCATTCATGAAGTCATTTTCTTTTTGGCTAATACCACAGTAGATTTCCGAGCCGAACCTCGACATTGTCCTTCCAACAAGCTGAAATCAAATCCATACGTATTCGTTAATGACCCAAACGATCACCTCGAATCCAACACACCACTCTGGTGACATGACATATCAATGCAGGCCTAAGCCACAACTCGTATAATTCGCGCACCGATAAGAAACGATCTGGACATACTCAAATCATGAAAATGACCCCAAACGAAAGAGCTGTACCTCACGCTCATCAGCACCATCACAACACAAAGATGAGACCCTGCCTCACATCTTAGAAATAGAATATATGAATCTACCTCGAAAGGTCATGCCTCGCTACAATGCGCGATCATATCCAAACACTGTTACATATGGAACACCTCAAGTCACTATGATCAAAATCGACAGCCACACAAAATATGATGTCTGGAACCAAGCAAGTCATTACCCCCACAGTGAAACAAATAACACACACCATACAAACCCGAGAAAACCCAATCGATATGTCATTCACTGAGCGACACCCAATTATTCTCCCTGCTCGACTTCCACTATGAACCCCAATAGAACTGCAGCATATGTGCCTATAACCAACAATTAATAACGTCTCACAAGAGAGAAAAACAACTCATATATCTCCCCAGATCACTAACAAGCTCAATAACGATCAAATCAACCTATCCCTCACAATACAATTCGGAGCCAACTGAGCCGACTCAAGCTCGAACACCATCCGCATTGGCCTACCAACGAACTCCTTATTAAAGAAATCCTAAAGTTGTTCCCTCAATACCGGAACTGAATCAATATAAGGAGCCTCAGCCCTGACACTCGTCACAAGAGCCCAGGTAAGAAAGATAATCCTTCCCAGCCGTCCGCTGGGTCTTCGAAATGTAAAACCACTCTATCAGGATATACTTCGACATACCTCACCACTCAACCCGTGGCATTCCAGCATAGCCCATAGTGCAATAGTCCTGAATAACCCAACTCGGAGGCAACCAGTCCAAACCCCAACATCACATCCGGATCTAACATACCCCATCATAGCCTGATTATGAGAACTTCCGTCTCCACATCCGCACAACACTTGAATCACCACGTCCGATCCTAATTTTGCCGTCCGAACATATGCCACACCTTTAATACCCAATCATTCCACGATAGATACTCTAAGATTTCCCCGTGCCACCAAGCAACCCGAATATTACCAGTCGACCCAACGAGAAAGTGTCACAATACTACTGAAGTGCCATCAACTTAATCACATTGCTCTTTTTCTGAAACCCATACTCTCGTCAAATCACTTCCCAATAACAATACATTTTCCTTAATCATCTGAGGCTACCCGCGGCCTAGGAGTTTTATGAACTTCTTTTCAGAACTGAACTGAAACCTCGTACACGCAAATCTCGATCCTCCACAACATGCCGCATATACCATACCATCCAAGGATAACTTTTATCTCCCTTCCGAGCCACAGACATCTACGCCCCCAACTACTCAAGAACTTCCATCGATCCCATCTAGAAGAAAAATCATTACATCCCATGTCTCTTATATTCGTAGAAAATGCACATCTTCAACCACGGTAGAAATCAACAAGAACTCTCCCAATTTCGTTTGCATAAATTAAACTGCCAGGACTGAATCCTTCTAACTATACCAAGATAAGAAAGCCATCAAACCCATGAGAATTGCTGCAAAATACCTGTAAGCACCCCTTACCTCAAACACATACAAAGAATCAATCATATCCTTACCATACCGATTTGGTTTACTATCAAGATACTCCATCCATCTAAATTTCCTTCTGTTTCATCCTCAACTTAATCTTTCCCCTTGCTGTAGCACCACAATTTCTCAACCCAGACTCACTACACGAGACCCAAGCACAAGACCACGCTGTCTAAGACCCATAAGCCGCTGGATACTCTCTCAAATATTACCAGAAACATCACGCTCCCGAATAATTTAATCTGAAGAACTTCCCGCGAATCCGAATTCGTTACTTTTACTTTACTGATACTGATACATAGAACCCCATAATTAACCCAAAAATACCACAAATCTGAACGTCTTCCAATGAAAACACAGTTTCTAACCACACATGTAGCTTAAAATACTAGATTGTTTCCTGCAGAATCTTGAACACATTAGAACCATTCTCAAAAGTCATTCACTCTTATTCAAACTACAAATTACCTAACCCAACGAATATGACCACCCGTGCCTCATTGGCATTCCGATGTCGCAAAATGAAATCCTCATCTCGATACGACCAAGCAACTTCCTGCTCTATTCACCGAGTATTCTTAACCATCAACAACTTGAGACATCCTGTGATTCTCTCCCTCATGAAGCATAATGTATCCTTCGACAAAATTTCCTTTACTCTAGCCATAGCTAATTTACTTGCCTGCCCCAAACTGGAACCAACATAGTACCTAACCGTGCAATCAACTACTCACAGCAGACTCCCCTACTTGGCTCGAAGCCATAGATCAAGATACACTCAATATCTCATAACATTTTTACTCTATTGATGCCACAATACCGTAGTGAGATTAAACTCAAATCATTTATAAGTTTGTGAAAACACATATCATCTAGTACTGTAAATCTTCTGCAATTCTTACTTTCATCCCCGTAACAGCTAAGCCCACTCTCTTAGGCGACCCGAAATTTCAAATTTAAACACGTAACCTTCAATTACACATGATATCTTCTAATATACACATAAGGATCATACCACTTCAGAACACTCCGCAGGGGATAACCCACCTGCTTCGCCTTAATATAATATTTCCGTAACCTTCCACCGTCATACACATTACACAGTCACTTATTCTTCCTGAGTCTGAACTCATACCGCAACATGAAATTTACTTCACTTCCATCTAGAAGACACAAAAAGATTCTTCATGCACCCATAACTCGGAGCTACGCATCCAATCACAATGGAATCATACACTTAATAGTTTATTTATCATCCCGCAGACCTTCCCTGTTACTTCCAAGTCATATAGATACATTTAGCAGTACTAACATACTCATCACATAGTTATTCAACCATCATTCCCACTAATAGGGTCAATACCATATAAATTCAAAACACTTGCTCACACAACCATCACCTCGGTGCTCAAGCCATAGGCAAAGATCCGGCCTCAAGTCCTCCAGACTGGCCCAACATCAAACTCATAGATATCAAATCTCGCCCCTTGATCGGGGAATCACAAGCCATCAAGGCACATCGGATACTGAGCGATCATGCGCGTATACAAACACGGGAAGGAATTTCAAGAGTTTCTTTTCAAGCTGAATCAAGGACACACGATAAAATTCCAAGAATGCGAAGTTTTCCTAAAGGTTCTGCAGCCTCTCGAGGATAAATACAGACGTCTCCGCACCGATCCGCGAGACTCTACTAAACCTGCTAATGACTCGTGAGACCTAAGAACCTAGGCTCTGATACCAACTTCTTACGACCCAAACCCCGCACTGGTCGTGATGGCGCCTCTCGTGAGGACGAGGTCAACTAACAAACCCAACTCGTCTTTTCAAGAATAGTTAAACATAAATAAACAACTTAAATATGACTTAATAATATTAATAAGCGGAAATACAACCCAACATAACCCTATTCAGGGTGTCACAAGTCACGATCATCTATAAGATGTAAATCGACTACAAGGCCTAAAATATACAAAACCGGAGTAATGAACAAAAGAGAGAAAACATGGTGCTGCGAATTATGAGAGTCAACTCCTTAACTCATGTAACTCTGCCTCTGATCAGCCCAAACCTGCTACCGGGTGAATAGATACCTACATCTGCACACGATGTGCAGGGAGTAAAGTGAGTACTCCAACTCAGTGAGTAATAAAGGTAAATAACAACTGAGCAGTAAGAAATCATGTAAAGCAAACTATCATGTTGTATAGAAGCATGGTACAATCCTTTGAGAAAACAGTGAAGCTGTGAAATCTTTGGAAATACCTTGGCTCAGTTTAAATCTCTTTTGAAAATGATCTTTTCAACAGTTACGAAATGATTTCAAAATAGTTAGTGCCGATAAGCACAGAAAATCCGCCCCTCGGGCAATATCTCAAAACAGTACCAACCTCTCGGGCTCAATATCAGTCTCTCAGAACAACATCAGCCCCTCGGGCTCAGTATCAGTCACTCAGCATAATATTAGCCCCTTGGGCTCACTCTCATATCACATTGGTACCCGCACTCACTGTGGATGTGCAGACTCCGGAGGGGCCCCTTACGACCGAAGCAGTATATCAACATAAGGCCAGAAAGCCTTCTTACATCACACTCGAGCACTGAAAGCCTCCTCACATCACACTCAAGGCTTGAAAGCCTTCTCACATCACTCGAGGCCTGAAAAACTCCTTACACCACACTCAAGGCCTGAAATCCTCCTTACATCACACTCAAGGCCTGAAAGCCTCCTCACATCACACTCAAGGCCTAAAAGCCTCCTCACATCACACTCAAGGCCTGAAAGCCTCTTCACATCACACTCAAGGCCTGAAAGACTTCTCACATCACACTCAAGGCCTGAGAGCCTTCTCACATCACTCACGAGGCATGAAAGCCTCCTCCGTCCAGAAAACATCATAAGCCTCTCGGGCATCAATAAAATAGTAGTGCTTAGCCCAAAGAATAGTGGAAATGTCATTTAAGTCTCAAAATGCAATTAAAGTGGCTGAGTTTGTAAAACAATATAATCAACAGTATTGAGTTCAAGTAGTATATCAAATAGTGAGGAAGGAGTGATAAAAATCCATGGAGGACTCAAGTAGTCGGCCTTAAGCCCAAAATATGGCAATCAACCCAAATCATGATAATAACAAATAAGTTCCAGTCAAATGCGCGGTAAAATCATTAATCGGGACGGAGCATGTCATAATCCCCAACGGTGCTCTACCCCACGCTCACTACCCAGCATGTAAGTCACTTCAATATAGCACTACGATGTGTAGTCCGGGGTTTCAAATCCTCAGAATATCATTTACGATCATTACTCACCTAGAACCGGTGAAATCTCTTGCTCGCGATGCCTTTGTCCCTCAAATCGTCCTCCACGCGCATCGAAACTATCCAAAAACATAGTGAATACATCACAATATGCTAAGGGAACAAAGCCCAAGCGAAAACAATCAATAACGGGCACAAATCCCGAAATTACCAACGCTTGAGCCCCGGGTCCACTTCTCAAATCTCAGTAATTTTCATATGAATAGATTCCTTATCTTCTCACGAGTTCATACATACCAAGAACTCTCAAATCCGAGCCCAAATAACCCATCAAATCCCAATTTGACATATCGAAAACTCAAGCCCTAGTTCTTCAATTTTAGGCTTAATTTCCATGAATTTCAAGGTTAATTTCACATAATAATCGTGTTTAAAGATTATACAACTCACCTCCAATCAATCCCAGTCGAGACCTTTTTCAATTTCCGTCCAAAAGCTCTAAAGGTTGCTAAAAAATGGTGGAAAATACCCTAAGCTCGGGGATGAAATGTTATTTTAAAACCCTTATGTCCAGACCTCATTTCCGCTTCCGCGATACCTTTACCACTTCTGTGGTCACCGCTTCAGCGGTCACCACTTCTGTGGTATTTCTTCTGCTTCTGCGGAACTACACTATTGCGCTCAGGACCGCTTCTGCGGCCCATATCCGCTTCTGCGGATGCCGCACATGCGGACCACCACCCGCTTCGCATATGCGGACCACCACCCGCTTCGCATATGCGGACCACCATCCGCTTTTGTGAATGTCCTCCCATGACCAAGAATTTGCACCTGCGTCTCCCTCATCGCATCTGTGGAACCGCATCAGCGGTCCCTTTTCTGCAGATGCAGAAATACCAGATACCAGAAATCTTCAGAAATGCAACAATTCCAAATTCATCCCGATGGTCATCCGAAATCACCTCGAGGCCCCAGGGACCGCAACCAAAAGTGCCAACCCATCCTAAAACATCATTCAAACTTGCTCCAATCATCAAAACACTTCAAACAACACTAAAATCTTTAATTTACATTGGATTCAAGCCTAAGTTCTTTTAAAACTCCCAAAACTCGCATTCGATCAAAAACCCAACCAAACGACGTATGAATGACCTGAAACATTACACACACTTTCCAAATCACTTAGCGAAGCTACAAAAACTCTCGAAATTCCATTCCGACCCTCGGATCAAAATCTCACCTATCAACCAGAATTTGCCAAAATACTAACTTCGCAAATTCAAGCCTAATTCTTCACCAAACCTCCAAAATCACTTCCGATCACACTCCTAAGTCACAAATCATCTAACGAACCTGCAGTAAGATTGCTCATCTATCTTGCTGTCTCAGAAGTAGCGCTAAGTGCTGTCTTAGTTCGTGAAGACTAAGGTAAACAATATCCAATTTATTATGTCAGCAAATTATTATTAGATACGGAGACGCGATATCCTCAATTAGAAAAATTTGCACTTGCACTAATCATGCCTTCAAGAAAACTAAGGCCCTACTTTCAATGTCACCCTATTGCCGTAGTAATTGCTTATCATTACGTAATATATTACACAAACATGAGTTGTCTGGTAGATTAGCCAAATGGTCTATAGAATTAAGTGAATATGACACTACTTACTAGCCCAGAAACACGATAAAATCTCAGGTGTTAGCAGACTTTTTGGTTAATTTTAGCCAAGAGATGCAATTAGAAGCGAAAAAAGAATTACATGCGTTCAATGGGTCTAATCCAGGAATTTGGACCTTGTTTGTTGAAGGCTCATCTAATGTGAAAGAAGAAGGTTTAGGAATTATTTTGGTGCCACCTAGGGGTGAAACCATTCGTCAGGCCATAAAGTGCCATTCTATAACTAACAATGAGGACGACCTGACCCGTCGTCACGTGAGTTACCGCCCCGTTTCCCCTATTTTTTGCTTTCTTATGTTTCATTATAGGAGTCTTGGGTGAATGAGTCGATTTGTATTGGTTTTAGATGGAAATGAGACACTTAGTCTCTTAAAGGAAGGCTTGTTTTGGAAAAGTCAACCGGATATTGACTATTGAGTTAGAGGGTTCAGATGTGATTTTCGGTGATTCGATTAGCTTCGGGGGGATGATTTGTGACTTAGGAGTGTGATCGAAATTGATTTTGGAGGTCCGGTGTAGAATTAGGCTTGAATTGGCAAAGTTAGTATTTTGGCGAATTCCGGTTGGTAGGTGAAATTTTGATCCGAGGGTCGGAATAGGATTCCGAAAGTTGTTGTAGCTTCGTTATGTGATTTTGGATGTGTGTGCAAAATTTCAGATCATTCGGAGGTGTTTTGTTTAGGTTTTCGATCAAATGTGTAATTCGAAAGTTTTGGAAGAACTTAGGCTTGAATCCGATGTAATTTGAGGGTTTTGGTGTTATTTGTGGTGTTTTGATGATTTGAGCAAGTTTGAATGATGTTTTAGGATGGTTTGACACTTTTGGTTGAGGTCCCAGGGGCCTTGGGGTGATTTCGGATGGCCATCGGGATGATTTTTGGACTTGGTGAAATTCTGATGTTGCTGGAATCTAGTGTTTCCGCATCTGCGGAAGAAGGGACGCATATGCGGTTCCGCAGATGCGAGAGGTAGGTTCGCAGGTGCGAGTTCTTGGAAGGTTAGTTGTTTCCACAGGTGGGGGCTTGGGGCCGCATCTGCGATGCCGTAAATGCAGTAGATGAGTCGCAGAAGCGAAAAGTGAGACCATGGTGTTTCCGCAAAAGCGGACAAGTATCCGCAGAAGCGGATTCTGCAAATGCGGATAGAGGACCGCAGAAGCAGTTGTTGGCTTAATGAAGATCCGCAGAAGCGGAGGTATAACCGCAGAAGCGGTAGCCGCATATGTGGAAATCACTATTTAGAGAAAGGGTTTTAAAGCTCATTTTGTTCCGCGAGCTTAAGTTTATTTCCACCATTTTTGATCGACCTTGAGAGCTCTTGGACAGAAATTGAAGGGGATTTCGACTAGGTGTGATCAGAGGTGAGTTCTTTGGCCTAAATACATGATTTAATGGTAGAATTAACATGGAAATTTTTGGAAATTCATCAAAAGATGGTAAAGCTAGGGCTTGGAAATTTGGTATTTCAAAGTGGAATTTGATGGGTCAAATGGACTCCGATTTTGGTAATTTTGATATGCATAGACTCGTGCCGAGATAAGGAATCTGGTGATGTTAATTTTTTGATTTTTCGAGAAGTGGTCCCGGGGCTCGGGTTATGCAAATTTCGTGATTTTTGATATTTTTTGAGTCTTTTCTATTGGGTTATGTTCCCTTAGCCTATTGTGACGTATTCGTTGTGATTTTGACAAGATTCGACGCACGATGAGGTCGATTTGCGAGGCAAGGGCATAGCGAGCTAGGATTTTGGTCGGCTTGAGGTGAGTAATGATAGTAAATGATATCCTGAGGGTTTGAAACCCCGGATTTGCACAATGAAGTGCTATATTGAGGTGAAATACGTGCTTAATGGCAAGCGCGAGGTTGTTTACTACTGGGGATCGTGACTTGGTCCGTCCCATTTGATATTTTACTGCGTATTTGACTAAGTTGATTTGATTATCATCGTGATTTGGGCTTATAGCCACATTTTGGGCTTAATGCCGATTATTTGAATCCTTCGGGTATTGTTATCACTATTTCCTCACTATTTTGACACGTTATTTGAACTCAGTCCTAATTATTATACTGTTTTGCAAACTCAGTCGTTTTAATTAAATTTTGAGATTTTACTGATATTTCACTGTTCTCTAGGCTAAGAACTATTATTTTATTGATGCCCGAAGGGCTTATGATATTTTCTGGATTAAGTGAGGCTTTCAGGCCTTGAGTGTGATGTGAGGAGGCTTTCAGGCCTCGAGTGATATGTGAGGAGGCTTTCATGCCTCGAGTGATATGTGAGGAGGCTTTCAGGCCTCGAGTGTGATATGAGAAGGCTTTCAGGACTTGTTTTATATGCCACGAGGTGGATTGATATTGCGCTTGGGACGTAAGGGGCCCCTCCCAGAGTCTGTACACCCCCAATGAGCGCGGGTACCCATGTGATGTGATACTGAGCCCGAGGGGCTGATACTATTTTGAGTGATGTGATACTGAGCCCGAGGGGCTGATACTGTCCTGAGCGATTGATACTGGGCCCGATGGGAAGATGTTTACTCACTATTTACTTGTTGTTTTACCCGACTTACCGGATTTATTTTAAAAGGGGGATTTCATTTTATCATGTACTGTTCTACTGCTTATACTGCCTGATATAGAATTGTTTTGTGCATTTATGTGATTTCTTATATTCGATTATTATTTATTATTATTACTCACTGGGTCGGAGTACTTACATTACTCCCTGCACCATGTGTGCAGATACATGCATTGCGGAGTCTACCCCTGAGTACCGATTCTTCCCAGATCAGGTGGCTAGTCGGAGCGACGAGGTAGCTGTTGACGTCCGCAACCCTTATCTCTCCTATTTCATAGCTTTGAGTTTCCTTCAGACTATTGTATCAGACTTTACATTTTGTAGACTTATTTTAAACTCTGTAGTAGCTCATGACTTGTGACACCCCGGTTTGGGCTGTGTCGGGTTGGTATCGTTATTTCCGCATTTTATTATTGTTTACACTTTTTCCGAATTTGCTAAAAGCTTAATAATTGCTAAATGAGGTATTCACGTTGTTCTGGCTGGCCTTGTCTTCACGAGAGGCGCCGTCATGATCGGGGTTAGAAATTAGGTCGTGACAAGTTCGTATCAGAGCCTAGGTTACTAGGTCTCATGAGTCATGAGCTGGTTTAGTAGAGTCTTATGGATCGGTACGGAGACGTCTGTACTTGTCCTCGGGAGGCTGCAGAACCTTTTAGGAAAACTTCACATTCTTGAAATTCTGTCATGCGAACTTGTTGATCCGAGTACTAAACTTCTCTTTGTTCTATTCTCTCACAGATGGCGAGGACACTAGCTATCGGACGTGACAGACGACCACCAGTACCACCTACTAAGGATACCAGAGGTCATGGACGCGGTCGTGGTCGTGGTAGAGGCAGAGCAGAAAGGGCAACACCTGTGGATCCTCTAGTTACCCCAGCTCAGGACCAGGCTCCAGTAGCACCAGTTCAGGCACCAGCTGTGCCCATTGTGATTCCGGGTCTTCAGAAGATATTAGCCCAGATATTGACAGTTTGCACGGGCCTGGCTCAGGTGGTTTCAGCCACCACAGCAGTAGCAACTACTTCACAGGCCGGGGGAGGCAATCAGACCCCCACTGCTCGCACACCTAAGCAGGCAGTGCAGGGATTACAGACTCCAGAGGCACCTCCAGCTAAGCCAGTTACTCCAGTACAGAAGTTCAGGGTTCCAGTTATGCTCGAGGATGAGCAGCGTGGCCTCGAGAGGTTTGGTAGACTCCAGCCTTCGACATTTAGTGTAGCTGAGGGCGAGGATGCCCAAGGTTTTCTTGATAGGTGTCAGCGTATGCTCCGTACAATAGGGATCCTTGAGTCCAGCGGTGTGTATTTTACTACTTTTTAGTTTACTGGAGCTGCCTTCACTTGGTGGGAGGTTTATGAGCGGCGTAGGCAGGCTGGTGCAACACATTTGACTTGGCAGGAGTTCTCTGCTCTCTTCTTGGAGAAGTATGTACCGCTGTCCCGTAGGGAGGAGTTGCGTAGGAATTTTGAGTGGCTACGATAGGGAGATATGACTGTGTCTCAATATGAGATGAGGTTCTCAGAGTTGGCTCGTCATGCCATCTGGATGGTTTCGTCTGATCGTGAGCGGATCGGGAAATTTGTGGATGGCCTTAAATATCATTTCTGTGTTCTTATGACTAGAGAGAGAGTGCTGGGTGCTTCGTTTGAGGAGGTGGTGGATATAGCTCGAGATATTGAGTCGGTTCGCCGCCAGGATCGATATGAGAGGGAGGCTAAGAGGCCTCGAGGTTCTTGTAGTTTCAGTGGCCCTCCTTCGAGGGGCCAGTTCCAGCAGGGTCGGGGTCATTCTTTCAGGCCCGCTCAGTCGGCCTGTTTCGAGTATTGTAGAGCATCTTCATGTCGTGGTTATCATGGTTCTCAACAGAGTTAGCCTTCACTCATCGCTCTAGCAGCACAGAGTTCATCTCGAGCTCCATCTGTTCAGGGTTCTTCTTGGCCGAGTGCGTCAGCCATTCACTCCGGTGCGAGGGGTTCCCTTCAGTCCCATTCTCCAGCAACCGGGAGTTGTTATGAGTGAGGAGAGTTTGGGCATATGTGGAGGCAATGTCCTCGTCGTGCTGCTAGCTCATCTCAGCATAGGGGTCAGCCCTCATCTTCTGGTCCAATTTATTCAGCACCCACCCCGCCAGCTAGGGGTGAGTGTCATACAGGAAGGGGTCACCCCAGAGGCTCAGGTCGATCAAGCGATGGTCAGGCTCGCTTTTATGCTCTTCAGGGCAGGACATATACCATTGCTTCAGATGCCATCATTACAGGTATTATTTCAGTCTGCCATAGGGATGCCTCAGTCTTATTTGATCCCGGTTCAACCTATTCTTATGAGTCCTCATATTTTGCTCATCATTTGGGTACGACCCGAGGTTGTCTTGCTTTACATATTCATGTATCTACCCCGGTGGGCGATATTATTATTGTAGATCATGTGTATCGGTCGTGTTTGGTGACTATTAGGGGTCTGGAGACCCGAGTTGACCTATTGCTATTGAGCATGGTAGATTTTGATGTTATTTTGGACATGGACTGGTTATCTCCGTGTCATACTATTCTGGAATATCATGCTAAGACAGTCACTCTGGCTATACCAGGTGTACCGAAGATCGAGTGGCGTGGTGTGACTCACTATGTTCCTAGCATGGTGATTTCATTCCTAAAGGCCCATCGTATGGTTGGGAAGGGTTGTCTTTCATATTTCGCATTCGTGAGGGATGTGGGAGCTGAGACTCCTAGCATTGATTCTGTCCTAGTTGTGAGGGAGTTTCCCGATATTTTTCCTGTAGACCTGCCAGGCATGCCACCGGACAGGGACATTGATTTTGGTATTGACCTGGTGCCGGGAACTCAGCCCATTTTCATTCCTCCATATCATATGGTACCAGCGGAGTTGAAAGAATTGAAGGATCAGCTTCAGGAACTCCTAGATAAGGGGTTCATTCAGCCTAGTGTGTCACCATGGGGTGCACCAGTTCTATTTGTGAAGAAGAAGGATGTCACCATGAGAATGTGCATTGACTACATGCAATTGAACAAAGTAACAGTGAAAAACAAGTATCCCCTACCTTGCATTGATGATTTATTTGACCAACTTCAGGGAGCGAGGGTGTTCTCTAAGATTGATCTCCATTCGGGCTATCACCAGTTGAAGATCAGGGATTCAGATATTATGAAGACTGCTTTCAGGACTAGATATGGGCACTATGAGTTTCTTGTTATGTACTTTGGGCTGACTAATGCCCCAGCAACATTCACGAATTTGATGAATAGTGTATTTCATCCATATCTGGATTCATTCGTTATTGTTTTTATTGATGATAATATGGTGTACTCGCGTAGCTAGGAGGAGCACGCACAATATTTGCGAGTTGTATTGCAGAGATTGAGGGAGGAGAAGCTTTATGCAAAGTTCTCCAAGTTCGAGTTTTGGGTCAACTCAGTAGCTTTCTTGGGGCACGTGTGTCCAACGAGGGTATTCAGGTCGACCCGAAGAAGATAGAGGCGGTGCAGAGTTGGCCTAGACCTACCTCAGCCACTGAGATTCGTAGTTTCCTTGGGTTGGCAGGTTATTATTGCCAGTTTGTTCATGGATTTTCCTCTATTGCATCGCCTTTGACCAAGTTGACTCAGAAGGGTGCTCCATTTGTATGGTCAGACGAGTGCGAGGAGAGCTTTCAGAAGCTCAAGACAGCCTTGACCACGACTCCCGTATTGGTTTTATGCTCAGTCGCAGGTTCTTATACTATGTATTATGATGCTTCGAGAGTTGGGATCGGATATGTATAGATGTAGGAGGGTAGAGTTATTCCCGTCAGCCGAATCCCCACGAGAAGAACTAACCTGTACATGATTTGGAGTTGGTTGCTATAGTTCATACTTTGAAGATTTGGATGCACTACTTGTATGGTGTATCTTGTGAGGTATTCACCGATTATCGCAGTCTTCAGCATTTGTTCAAGCAGAAGGACCTTAATTTGAGGCAGCGGAGGTGGCTAGAGTTGCTTAAGGACTATGATATTACCATTCTGTATCACCCAGGGAAGGCCAATGTAGTGGCCGATGCTTTGAGCCGGAAGGCAGTTAGTATGGGATGCTTGGCGTACATTCCAGTTGGGGAGACGCCCTTTGCAGTGGATGTTCAGGCTTTGGCCAATCGGTTGGTGAGACTAGATATTTTGGAGCCTAGTCGGGTGTTGGCTTGTGTGGTTTCTCGGTCTTCCTTATATGATCGCATCAGAGAGCGCCAGTATGATGACCCGCATTTTTTTGTCCTTAAGGACAGGGTCCAACATGATAATGCCAGAGACATGACCATTGGTGAGGATGGTGTGTTGCGGACGCAGGGTCGGATTTATGTGCCCAATGTGGATGGGCTTCGGGAGTTGATATTGGAGGAGGCCCACAGCTCGCGGTATTCTATTCATCCGGGTGCCGCGAAGATGTATCAGGATTTAAGGCAACATTATTGGTGGAGGAGGATAAAAAAGGATATTATAGGGGTTGTGGCTCGGTTTCTCAACTGTCAGCAGGTAAAATATGAGCATCAGAGGCCGGGTGGTGTACTTCAGCGGATGATTATTCTCGAGTGGAACTGGGAGAAGATTACTATGGATTTTGTGAGTGGTCTCCCTCGGACTTTGAAGAAGTTCGATTCGATTTGGGTGATTGTGGACAGGCTGACCAAGTCCGCGCACTTCATTCCGGTATGTACTACCTATTCTTCGGAGCGACTAGCAGGGATCTTTATCCGGGAGATTGTTCGATTGCATGGTGTTCTAGTGTCTATTATCTCAGATAGACGTACTAAGTTCGCTTCTCAGTTCTGGAGGACATTTCATTGAGAGTTGTGAACGCAGATAGAGTTGAGCACAACATTTCATCCTCAGACGAACGGGCAATTCGAGAGTACTATTCAGATATTAGAGGACATGTTGCGTGCCTGTGTTATTGATTTTGGGGTTCTTAGGATTAGTGTTTGCTGCTTGCCAAGTTTTCCTACAACAACAGTTATCAATCGAGCATTTAGATGGCTCCGTATGAGGCGTTGTATGGAAGGTGGTATAGATCTCCAGTTGGATGGTTTGAGCCCGGGGAGGCTAGGTTATTGGGGACAGAGATGGTTCAGGATGCCTTAGAGAAGGTGAAGCTGATTCAGGAGAGGCTTCGTACAGCACAGTCGCGTCAGAAGAGTTATGCGGACCGGAAGGTTCGGGATGTGTCATATATGGTGGGTGAGAAGGTCTTGTTGAAAGTTTCTCCCATGAAGGGTGTTATGCGGTTTGGGAAGAAAGGGAAGCTAGGTCCGCGATTTATTGGACATATTGAGGTACTTAGGAGGATTGAGGAGGTGGATTATGAGCTTGCCTTGCCACCCAACTTGTCTGGCGTGCATTCGGTATTTCATGTATCTATGCTCAAGAAGTATGTTGGGGACCTGTCTCATGTATTGGATTTCAGCACTGTTCAGTTGGATGATGATTTGACCTATGATGTGGAGCCAGTGGCTATTTTGGGTCGTCAGGTTCGAAAGTTGAGATCAAAGGATATAGCTTCGGTAAAGGTGCAATGGAGAGGTCGGCCCATGGAGGAGGCTACTTGGGAGACCGAGCGGGAGATATGGAGCAGATATCCTCACCTGTTTGAGGCTCCAGGTATGTTTCTTGACCCGCTCGAGGACGAGCGTTTATTTTAGTTGGGGAGGATGTGATGGCCTGACCCGTCGTCACGTGAGTTACCATCCCGTTTCCCCTATTTTCTGCTTTCTTATGTTTCATTATAGGAGTCTTGGGTGAATGATTCGATTTGGATTAGTTTTAGATGGAAATGAGACACTTAGTCACTTAAAGGAAGGCTTGTTTTGGAAAAGTCAACCGGATATTGACTATTGAGTTAGAGGGTTCGGATGTGATTTCCGGTGATTCGGTTAGCTTCGGGGGATAATTTGTGACTTAGGAGTGTGATCGAAATTGATTTTAGAGGTCCGGTGTAGAATTAGGCTTGAATTGGCAAAGTTTGTATTTTGGCCAATTCCGGTTGGTAGGTGAGATTTTGATCCGAGGGTCGGAATAGGATTCCGAAAGTTGCTATAGCTTCGTTAGGTGATTTTGGATGTGTGTGCAAAATTTCAAATCATTCGGAGGTGTTTTGGTCGGGTTTTCGATCAAATGTGTAATTCGGAAGTTTTGGAAGAACTTAGGCTTGAATCCGATGTAATTTGAGGGTTTTGGTGTTATTTGTGGTGTTTTGATGATTTGAGCAAGTTTAAATGATGTTTTAGGATGGGTTGGCACTTTTGGTTGAGGTCCCGGGGGCCTCGGGGTGATTTCGGATGGCCATCGGGATGATTTTTGGACTTGGTGAAATTCTGATGTTGCTGGTATCTCGTGTTTCCGCATCAGTGGAAAAAGGGCCGCATATGCAGTTCTGCAGATGTGAGAGGTAGGTTCGTAGGTGAGAGTTCTTGGAAGATTTGCTGTTTCCGCAGGTGGGGGCTTGGGGATGCATCTGCGATGCCGCAGATGAAGTAGATGAGTCGCCGAAGCGAAAGGTGAGACCATGGTGTTTCCACTGAAGCGGACACGTATCCGCAGAAGCGGATTCCGCAAATGCGGTTAGAAGACTGCATAAGCGGTTGTTGGCTTAATGAAGATTCGCAAAAGCGGAGATATAACCGCAGAAGCGGTAGCCACAAATGCGCTAAAGGAACCGCAGATGCGGAAATCACTATTCAGAGAAAGGGCTTTAAAGCTCATTTTGTTCCGCGAGCTTAAGTTCATTTCCACCATTTTTAATCGACCTTGAGAGCTCTTGGACAGAAATTGAAGGGGATTTCGACTAGGGGTGATCGGAGGTGAGTTCTTTGGCCTAAATACATGATTTCATTGTAGAATTAACATGGAAATTTGTGGAAATTCATCAAAAGAGGGTAAAGCTAGGGCTTGGAAATTTGGTATTTCAAAGTGGAATTTGAGGGGTCAAATGGACTCCAATTTTGGTAATTTTGATATACGTAGACTCGTGGCGAGATAAGGAATCCGGTGATATTAATATTCTAATTTTTCGAGAAGTGTGCCCGGGGCTCGGGTTTTGCAAATTTCGTGATTTTTGATATTTTCCGAGTCTTTTCGATTGGGTTATGTTCCCTTAGCCTATTGTGACATATTCATTGTGATTTTGACCAGATTCGACGCGTGAGGAGGTCGATTTACGAGGCAAGGGCATATCGAGCTAGGATTTTGGCCGGCTTGAGGTGGGTAATGATTATAAACTATATCCTGTGGGTTTGAAACCCCGGATTTGCACAACGTAGTGCTATATTGAGGTGAAATATGTGCTTAATGGCGAGCGCGAGGTTGTTTACTACTGGGGATCGTGACTTGGTCCGGCCCGTTTGATATTTTACCGCATATTTGACTAAGTTGATTTGATTATCATCGTGATTTGGGTTTATTGCCACGTTTTAAGCTTAATGCCGATTATTTGAATCCTTCGGGGATTGTTATCACTATTTCCTCACTATTTTGACACGTTATTTGAACTCAGTCCTAATGATTATACTGTTTTGCAAACTCAGCCGTTTTAATTAAATTTTGAGATTTTACTGATATTTCTCTGTTGTCTGGGCTGAGAACTATTATTTTATTGATGTCCGAAGGGCTTATGATATTTTCTGGACTGAGTGAGGCTTTCAAGCCTTGAGCGTGATGTGAGGAGGCTTTCAGACCTCGAGTGATATGTAAGGAGTCTTTCAGGCCTCGAGTGATATGTGAGGAGGCTTTCAGGCCTCGAGTGTGATGTGAGAATGCTTTCAGGCCTTGTTTTATATGCCACGAGGTGGCTTGATATTGTGCTTGGTCCGTAAGGGGCCCCTCCAGGAGTCTGTACACCCCCAGTGAGCGCGGGTACCCATATGATGTGATACTGAGCCCGAGGGGCTGATACTGTTCTGAGTGATGTGATACCGAGCCCGAGGGGCTGATACTGTTATGAGAGATTGACACTGGGCCCGAGGGGCAGATTTTTACTCACTATTTACTTGTTGTTTTATCTGATTTACCAGATTTATTTAAAAAGGGGGATTTCATTTTATCCTATACTGTTCTACTGTTTTACTGCTTTTACTGCCTGATATAGAATTATTTTGTGCAATTATATAATTTCTTATATTCGATTATTATTTATTATTATTACTCACTGGGTCGGAGTACTTATATTACTCCCTGCACCATGTGTGCAGATACAGGCATTGCGGAGTCTACCCCTGAGTACCGATTCTTCCCAGATCAGGAGGCTAGTCGGAGCGACGAGGTAGTTGTTGACGTCCGCAACCTTTATATCTCCTATTTCATAGCTTTGAGTTTCCTTCAGACCATTGTATCAGACTTAACATTTTGTAGACTTATTTTCTGTTGGCCTAAGTAAAGGTTAGTTTTGAAGACTGACAAAGGAATTCCTGATGAACCAGGTCCATCCAGTGGTCCATTCCCCAGGTGCACAAAAACGGGCAGATTCAAGCATGCGGGTTTCACGTGAAGGAGATAAGCTTAACTTGGTGTATTTAATATCTCCTGGTCGAAAAGGTTGCATAATTGATAAGGAGAAGGACTCCTTAATCAAAGAGAACACTATTCAAGATAGAGAAGGAGTTACAAGTTGAAATCAACTATAACTCTTCCACCAAGGAAGAGTTGCATCAGAACTCTAGTTATTTCTTCATCTACTAACTCTATAAATTGCAGGATGTTCTCACATTAAAGTGTTGCACAAAAATGCAGAAGTTAAATGTGAATTGGGAGCAAAATAGCAAGGCTTTTTGCAAGCATTTCGTGTGTGATTCAAGTGTGCAAACCTGAAGCTACATGAACAAGATTAAAGAACCAGCTCCATAAAGAGTTTTATGTGTCTTTCTTTTATTCTAGTTCAATTGTAGTAGGTGTTTTAAAGTTGTACCTTTCCAGCTTTCATAGAAGCAATTGTAATAGGTACTTTGAGTATTTAAGTTAGAGTTAACTTGAAGTTGTCGCAGCAGTTAGAGGCTGGTTTCTACAACATGATTAGAGTTAATCCTTAGGTTTACAAAGAGTTTTGTAAATGCAGTTTTGGCTCAGTGATTTTAGTGGAAGTTTGGAAAAATCCTACTGAGTAGTAGGTCGTGGTTTTTCACCTCTTGAGCCAGGTGTTTTCCACGTAAAAATTTTTGTGTTCTTTATTTTATGTACTTTTAATTCTGCAAGCAGCAGTAGTTAGTACACCTAGAAGAACCAGGTCCTTCCTGAAGTAGTTTAAGCGAAAAATTGGGTACCACACAAATCACCCCCCCTCTTGTGTGGTATTGACGTATAAAACATCAATTGGTATCAGAGCAGGTTATCCTTGAAGAGGCTAACACCTTAGGAAAAGATCAACATGAGTGCACCACCTGGGAACTGGGAAGGGCAATCTACTGATAAGCCTCCACTCTTTAATGGCCACTACTACTCTTGGTGGAAAAACAGGATGAGAGATCACATCATAGGAGAAGACTATGAACTCTGGGACATAGTCTTTGATGGTCTTCTAGAAACTAAAAGAAGAATTCTGAAAGATTGGATGTACCAAAGACAAGAGCTGATTGTACTGCTGAGGACCTAAGGAAATGGGAGAAAAATGCTAAGGCCAAGAAGTGGCTTGTATGTGGACTAGGACCAGACGAGTACAGCAGGATCCAAAGCT
>MU729390.1:48747-100796 GCA_026770625.1 Nicotiana glauca
TTACTTCTAGATTTCATTGATGAATTTGAGGTTATAAACAATGAAAAGGAACAAATTTCTAAGGAGTGTGCGATTCTGAAAGCTAAGTGCAAAAACCTGGAACTTAGGGCTAGTGAAAGTAATAGTAAAAATGCTGAGTTGAAGAACCAGGTTCATGAACTTGACACCACAGTCCTAGAGCTCAAATCTGAAAATCTAAAAATGAAATTAGGAACTGGTAAAAAGAAATCTGATCACACACAACTCACCTTAGAAGAAAATGTAGGAGAAATGAAAGATGAGTTGTACAAAAGAGATGAGCAGATAAGAGTCCTTAAGGGGAATCTAAACAAGGTTAATCATGAGCTAGATAGAACCTGTAAATGGAATAGGTCCTCCTATGCATGTTCATGGCTACATGAACACCATAGTATCAATAAGAGAGGACTTGGCTACGGGACCCCTGCACCTACGTGGGATCCCAAAAGCAACTACCCCACACTTCCTGAGAACAAAAGTAAAACTGTTCACTATTAATCTGAATGTATTGCAAAAGAAAATGCTAGTAAAAAGAATAAAGAATTTGTTCAAGGGAAAAATAGGCTGCCATGATGGGTTAAAAAGAATTTGATTCACCCTTTTGCCTATAGAAAGGGACCCAAACTAGTTTGGGTTCCTAAGACTAACCCTTGATTTCCTTTTTATGGGACCAAGTGAAAGGGAGTATCCAAATGTGGTACATGGATAGTGGCTGCTCAAAGCATATGACAGGAAGCAAGAACCAGTTCCTTTCACTTGAGGACCTCAAAGGAGGTAATGTCTCATTTGGAAATGGGAAGAAAGGTGAGATCATTGAGGTTGGAAAGGTAGGTAAGACTGATTCTCACTCCATTGAGAATATCTACTTGATAGATGGCTTAAAGTACAATCTTATCAGTGTATCAAAATTATGTGATAAAGATAACATGGTAGCATTCACCACTACCAAATATTTTGTGATTAATCTTACCATTCACAAGATTGTTTTGCAGGGAAAAAGAGTAACCAATACATGCATTGTAGATTTGTCCACATTTTCAAAAAATGAACTCAATTGCTTTAGTGTGTTGGACAATGATCCCCTCCTTTGGCACAAGAGACTTGGCTATGCAAGTCTAATTCAACTCAACAAATTAGTCTCCAAGGATCTGGTGATAGTGCTGCCTAACATCAAGTTCAAGGAAGACAAAGTTTGTGAGGCTTGTGCAAGGGGGAAGCAGGTAAGATCCTCTTTTAAATGCAAGAAAGTGGTAAGCACCACCAGAATGATGGAACTGGTCCATATGGATCTCTGTGGTGCAATGAGAACATTAAGTAGAGGTGGTAAAAGATATGTGATGGTGCTTGTTGATTATTACTCTAGGTTTACATGGACATTATTTTTAACATCTAAAGATGTAGCATCTGACATGTTTACTTCTTTTGTTAGAATAACTCAGAAACAACTAGGTAATCAATTTGCATCAATTAGGTCTATCATGCAACTGAATTTGAAAATGCTAAGTTTTCTGAATTTTACATGCTACATCATAAATAGTTGCATGACTAGATCTCTTGTTAAGAAGATTCCCTATGAGTCACTTAAAGGAAGCAAGCTAAATATATCCCATCTTAGGGCATTTATATACAAATGCTTAGTGCACAATAATGGCAAAGACTCCCTAGGTAAGTATGATATCAGAAGTGATGAGGGAGTATTCTTGGGATATTCTTCACATAGTAAAGCTTATAAGATATACAGTAAAAGAACTATGTGTGAAAAAAATGTATATGTTATTTAAAACTAATATTCTTTCTGAGAAGCATGAACAAGATAATGAAGAGATTGGGCTGATAAGAAATTCAAATGATGAAACCATGGTCCAGCCTAAAGAGGTATCACGGGAAGGAACAAGTGATGGAACATGTCCTTCCACCCATGGCAACATGATAGGGGAAACTGACTAGAGAGAAACTGATCCTCAAACCTCGAGGGAACCTGTCCATGAACATATTACTCAGTAACAAAACCAGGAAGAAACATCTAAAGAAATTGACATTCCTATTGAAATATCCAAGAAATTGGATATAGATGAACCTGGTTCATCTGTTGATCAGAAGTTGTATAGGGGCAAATCCAAAAGAGTCTCACTTGACTGCTGTCAAGAGGATACTAAGATATCTGAAAGGAACCATTGATCTGCCCCTTTGGTATCCTAAAGGTAGTAATTTTCATCTAGTAGGATATGATGATGCTGATTACGCAGGTTTCCTTATGGATAGGAAGAGCACCTCAGGTATGGAACACTTCCTCGGTTTATGTCTTGTGTCATGAGCTACCAAAAAGGCAAAATTCAATGGCCTTATCTACTGCTGAAGCTGAGTATGTTGTTGTTGCTTCATAGTGTGCTCAATTGTTGTGGATCAAATAACAATTATTGAACTTTGGAATTGATGTGGTTGCATACGTATTTTTTGTGATAACACTAGTGCTATTAGTATGATAAATAAACCGGTTCATCATAATAGAACTAAGCACATAGATGTTAGGCACTATTTTTTTTGAGGGACAACTATGAGAAAGGCTTGATCACTGTGGAATTTTGTGCTACCGACAAGTAAATTACTGACATCTTCACAAAAGCCTTAAGTAGAGATCACTTTGAGAGGAAGGGTTGGAATTAGGGATGATTAAGATCACCTAAAAGGACCAGTTCAAGGTTAAACGAAAGAAAAAATGAAAAAGTAATTGGTTAGAAAGTCTATAAATTGTGTATAATTAAATTAATTCTTGATCAGCCTCATACTTTCCATAGTATACTCTTGTTCCATGTGTTAAAATAACTCATTAATCTCTAATGATATTTTTTCTATTTTGGCAAATTTAGACTCACACAAGAGAATTATCAGTGAAGAAACTAGTTCATCAAGGTAACACGGTATATTTTCTATACTCTGCATAATTTGAAATAACTATATTTGGATCATGAGCAGAGAGTCCTACCAAATACCAAACTCCTTTTGGACTTATCCGTTACAAGTGAACCAGTCCCATTCAAAAGAGTCCCAACCAAATGGAAGTATCTAGATTCTAGGGATATACTCCAACGTCTCTTCAAAACTGAATTTTAGTTTGATTAAACTTCTAAGAGTCTGAAAAGTTGTAGTTACCACATCAATTATTACTTTGTATATTGATCAACTTTAGTGTATTTCTTACTCCATCTCTCTCAAGTCGTCAAAAACTCTCATTCTTCTTTCATCTTCCAAAGACAATCTAATTCTCTTTTCTTCCATACCCCAGCCCAGATATGTCGAACACCTCTGAAAATCCTTCATCACCACCACATGAAACCACTTCTACACCTTCTAGAACACCAATCTCTAAGAAAAGTAGAGTAAAGATGATGGCTCATAATATTTTCGATGAAGGAGAGCAGATCAAGAAAATAAACAAGAAATTTAAAGCAGGTAGGGAATAAGAATCCTAGAAATCTGAAGATTCATTTAAGTCTGCTATTAAGGGGGAAGAAAGTAGGCTTTCAAAACTGAACAGGTATCTTCTGATTCTAAAGTTTCTCATGAGACAATTTCTAAAGTTGCTGCAAATTTGGAGAATAGATTTGTAGGATGTATAGCAGGTATAGAGTCTACATAATCTGGAGAAGTTGGTGGTAAAAATGAAAAAAAATAGAGCAAGGATGCTAGGAGTACTCTGAGGGGAAATGGGACAAGAGTGGCTGATTCTTCACCCACTCCTGTTGGTATAATAAAAGAAACTGGTGCAATGGTAGTTTGGGGAGAGGAATTTACTGAAATAGAAGAGAGTGTGCGCAAAACAAGGGGAAGTGGGTCTGGCGAAGCTGCTAAGGTTTGGTTCAAATTGGAATAGTTATAGATGAACATGTTCCATCTGAACAGGAAACCCCCACGGACCTACTGATAGATTTATCAATGGCACTAAAACTCATGCCATTCCCTATGGTTTCATTCTCACAACCGTGGTTGCACATTTCAAGGTACCTATGAAGAAGTGGGGTTAATACTCTACTTGTTTGTGATTATAAAGTCAATGTCATTCTTAATGAACCTGGTTCATCTAAAAAGACACCTATCAATAGCAAAGTTGGAGTCTTGGTACAGGAGAGTGAGGCAAAGGATATTGAGATAGCAAGGTTGAAGACACTATTGGTTGAGGCAGAATCTGAGACAGATGTTCTCAGAACTGAACTTGCAAGGGAAAAGGAGAAGAATGATGGAATTCTTCAAGACATGCTGAAACTTCTCCAAGAAAATAACCCAGCCCTTACCTCTTCCAAGCCTTAAATTCTAGCCTGGTGTGGATCAACCAGTGACCTAGTTTGGGACGTTTTGTTTCTTTTGCTCATGTTTTCAGTATTTTTATTTCTTATTATGCTTTGTGGTAGAATCATATCAATCATCAATGAAATTCACTATTTTTGCTCTAACTGTTTGTTTATATTTCTTTGATGGTTTAAATTCTTAGTTTGATCTATGATGATTAATCCATGTTTGCATTTGAAGTAGCCCGGTGGCCACGAGTAAGCTTTAAAATCTGGTTATCTCATATTTTTTATGCAACTTTTCGATGATGCCAAAAGGGGGAAAAAGATTGTGCTTTAAACAAATTATGTTTACACTTGAACAGTGATGTTTATAACCTAATGTACCTGGTTCTGGACGATAAGTGATAAAAAGGAAAAATGTTTCT
The DNA here is from genome assembly GCA_026770625.1 of Nicotiana glauca. NCBI lineage: Eukaryota > Viridiplantae > Streptophyta > Magnoliopsida > Solanales > Solanaceae > Nicotiana > Nicotiana glauca. The sequence continues at coordinate 53,477 of MU729390.1, forward strand.
AACATTGTGTTGATGTTGAGCTGAGTTAAAACAGGGCTAAGCTTATGAAAAGCACAATGTTTGTCATCATCAAAAAGGGGGAATTTGTTGGCCTAAGTAAATGTTAGTTTTGAAGACTGACAAAGGAACTCCTGATGAATCAGGTCCATCCAGTGGTCCATCCCTTAGGTGCACAAAAACGTGTAGATTCAAGAATGCGGGTTTCACGTGAAGGAGATAAGCTTAACTTGGTGTATTTAATATCTCCTGGTCGAAATGATTGCATAATTGATAAGGAGAAGGACTCCTTAATCAAAGAGAACACTATTCAAGATAGGGAAGGAGTTAGAAGTTGAAATCAACTAGAACTCTTCCACCAAGGAAGAGTTGCATCAGAACTCTAGTTATTTCTTCATCTACTAACTCTATAAATTGCAGGATGTTCTCACATTAAAGTGTTGCACAAAAATGTAGAAGTTAAACGTGAATTGGGAGTAAAATAGCATGGCTTTTTTCAAGCAATTCGTGTGTGATTCAAGTGTGCAAACCTGAAGCTACATGAACAAGATTAAAGAACCAGCTCCATAAAGAGTTTTATATGTCTTTCTTTTATTCTAGTTCAATTGTAGTAGGTGTTTTTAAAGTTGTACATTTCCATCTTTCATAGAAGCAATTGTAATATGTACTTTGAGTATTCGAGTTAGACTTAACTTGAAGTTGTCGCAGCAGTTAGAGGCTGGTTGCTACAACGGGATTAGAGTTAATCCTTAGGTTTACAAAGAGTTTTGTAAATGCAGTTTTGGCTAAGTGATTTTAGTGGAAGTTTGGGAAAATCCTACGGAGTAGTAGGTCGTGGTTTTTTCACCTTTTGAGCCAGGTGTTTTCCATGTAAAAATCTATGTGTTCTTTATTTTATGTACTTTTAATTCCGCAAAAATTAGTAGTTAGTACACCTAGAAGAACCAGGTCCTTCCTGAAGCAGTTTAAGCGAAAAATTGGGTACCACACAAATCACCCCCTTCTTGTGTGGTATTGACGTATAAAACATCATTTTAAACTTTGTAGTAGCTCATGACTTGTGACACCCCGGTTTGGGCTGTGTCGGGTTGGTATCGTATGTTGGTATCATTAATTCTACGTTTTATTACTATTTACACTTGTTTCGAATTTGCTAAAAGCTTAATAATTGCTAAACGAGGTATTCGTATTGTTCTGGCTGGTCTTGTCTTCACGAGAGGCGCCATCACGATTGGGGTTGGGAATTGGGTCATGACAGAGGCAGAGTATGAAGCTGTGATTACAGGTCTGGAAATGGCACAAGAACTTGGCATTAATCAAATTGTAATCAAAAGCAATTCGCAGCTCACGGTTAACCAAATGCTGGGGACTTATACAACCAGGGAGGAATAAATGTAGCAATATTTGGAAAAGGTACAAGATTTGATTAGATAATTTCAAACCTGGAAAGTCACACAGATACCAATATATAAGAATATCAACGCATATGCCCTAGCTAATCTCGCATCTACGGCAGACGTGGCGAGCAATGAAAATTCTTCTGTAATTCATTTGTTTCATTCAGTACTCGATCCAGACAAAAATGAGGTAAATTTCAATAACTTAACCTGGGATTGGAGAAACGAGATTGTCGCTTTTTTGCAGTATGGTACCGTCCCCGAAGATAAGAAAAAAGACTACGCGCTTCGAAAAAAGGCTACACGATATTGTTTAAAGCAAGGTTATCTTTATCGAAAGATGTTCGGTGGCCCCTTAGCAAGATTCCTCGGACCTTCTCAAACAAAATATGTAATGAGAGAGATACACGAGGGGCATTGTGGAAATCACGTAGGAGGAAGATCAGTGGTAAGAACCATGATTTGAACAGGCTATTATTGTCCTAAAATGGAAGAAGAAGCAGAGAATTTCGTGGCTAAATATGATAAGTGCCAAAGATATAGAAACAATATGCATAGACCTGCGAAACTATTATATACGGTCATTGCACTGTGGCCTTTTATGAAGTGGGGAACGGATATCGTGGGACCATTACCACAAGCAAAAGGACATGTAAAATTCCTACTTGTACCCACTGATTACTTTACTAAATGGGTAGAAGCAGGAGCATTTAAACAGGTACGGGAAAAAGAAGTAAGAGAGTTCATTTGGAGAAATATCATATGTTGATTCAGTGTACAAAAGGAAATCATATGTGATAATGGCCCACAATTTATAGGCGCTCAAATCACAGAATTTTACAAAGTTGGCAAATCAAAAGGATTACGTCCTTGCCTTACCATCCGCTAGGAAATGGACAAGCTGAATCAACAAATAAAGTCGTTATCAACAATTTGAAGAAATGATTATAAGAATCTAAAGGCAATTGTCCAGAAGTGCTACCTGGTGTTTTATGGGCATATCGCACATCAACAAAAACAAGCACAGGGGAAACACCATTCTCATTGGTGTACGGCGCTGAAGCTTTAATTCCGGTTGAGATAGGGGAACCAAGCACGAGGTATACGCAAGCATCCGAAGAAACTAATGAAGAGGAAATGTGCATAAACCTTGGCTTGCTTGAAGGAAGAAGAGAAACTGCATTGATAAGAATGGCAGCACAAAAATAAGTCATTGAACGATATAACAATCGAAAGGCACGATTAAGATACTTCAAGATTGGGGACTTCACACTCAAAAAAGTTTTTCAATCCACGAAGACAGCTAATACGGGAAAATTAAGTCCAACTTGGGAAGGACCTTACATGATTCATGGTATTGCGGGAAAAGGAGCATACGAGCTGGAGACTATGGATGGCAAGATATTACCTTGACATTGGAATGCTGTTCACCTGAAGAGATACTATTTCTAAAAGAATACCCACGGTCAGGTATCTTCATTTTAAAATTCTATCTTTGAATTGTTAAAGTTTTACTAACGATTTTAGATGATAAAAAAAAAGCTAGCCCGTACTAAATGATGAATCACGACCTCAAGGCACGTGGAATAAATTAAAATTCCCGGTCTAGGGTTACAACTATTTTGATAAATCAGATGGGTTAAGCAGTCTTGATCTATAATCCCACCTCCAAATCCCGTGTGTTTTTCCTTTTCAGGGAAAGGACCGAATAAGAGGAACAATCAAGTGCTCGAGGCTTCATGCTTCAACGATCAAACACTTGGGGGACTATGTGATATATACATTGACAAATGTATATAGAAGACAAAGAAGATTCAGAAGCAATCAAAAGTTCAAGCCTATGTGCAGAGCAAAAGCCAATGAAAGATTGTCACGATCCAAGGCCAAGACAAAATCTTACCATAGTTAGGTTAAAAGCAATATACCGAAATTGGTTATAAATAAAAACCTTGTATTTAAAGTACATGTACTAAAATGGGTTATTACATAAAAACCTTATATTTTATTCTTTCTTTTAAAAATCTGTTGTGAGAAAAACAGTTACAAAAAAGTTATAGATGTTATTTAAATACATGTAAAGTGTTATTTAAAACTTGGAAAAGTTCAAATAAAAACTTGTCAAAGTTATTTCAAGAAACATGTGTATTCCTATTTCTTTTGTCATATATTAACACCATTATGAAGTTGAGACGTCTTCTTCATTAAGTGTCGAATATAAAAAGGCCATCTTTTATAATTCATGATTGATTTAAGAGCTATATATATATATATATATATATATATATATATATATATATATATATATATATATATATATATATATATATATATATATATATATAAAAACTCTTACCATGAGTTTTTACTTTCCAACCAAATCGTTGGGAAAGAGTCTTCCAAGATCTACCCTCCATTGGGGCAGTGTTTAACACTTTTCTTACCCAACCACGGAAGTTGGCAATTTCATCAACAACTTCTATGGTTGCTGAAACAGAAAAGGGGAAATTAAAACAATGATAACCAAAATTGAAGGAAAAAAAGGTACGAGAGAGTTATTTAAAAAAAAAAACTAACGTGCAAAATTTCACTTCTCATGGAAGGGAAAGAGGGGCATCAACAAACCTGGCATACCAGCCACGACCTCTGTCATCTTCTGGACTAACCAACACTCTTTTATTCCTTGCCACTAAAGTGAAGACACCTTGGCGAAAGAGTCTGGGAGAATAAAGGTGAATTAGATGAGAAAATTTAAAAGGCACGCCTGTCATGTTAGTCAAATGCCTCAAACAGGCAACATCCGTCCACACTATAGGGCCAATTTGACCTAAACAAACGTCGAAAAAATGACAGAATTCAAGAATAGCAGGGTCAATAACAGGTTTGAAGCCTAATGTGAAAGGGTATGTATAAATGAAAGAAAACCCCATTAAATAAGAAGTGATTCTTTGGTTTGCATTGGGAATTATAATAGGAAAGTCATGACTCCAATGGCAGTCTTTGCGAACCAAAGAAATCATACCTTCAATGATCTGAGTGGTCTAGATATCAGCACGATCTAAAGATGACACTTAATTTCTAAGGGATTCTCTATCATTATAGAAAGATAGTTCTACAGGAACTATTTCATCCACTAAAGGTTCACGAAGAGGTTCAAAAGGTTCCTTACCCCTTGAAGAAGATCTTTGAGAAAGAGAACCCCTGGTTCTAGAGGAGGGACTGGAACTATATGAAGGAAGAGAATAATCACACATAGACAAAGACCCTAAGTTACGTAGTCTGCCTCCTCTTCTGCTCCTACTAGGGGCAGGAGGAAAGTTATCAACAATGGGGACTCGCCTAGGGTTAGGGTTTGATGAAAACATGGCAGTACGAGGAAGGTGAAGAACAAGAATTGAATATTCTGAAAGCTTTGAACTTTATGCGAGAAAGACAAAAATAAGAACTATATTTATACTAAGAAGAAACCGTCAAAGGAAAAGGTGCAATGATGGAAAGGTCATAATGAGAACTGTCGCTTCGTGTTTAGTGAAGCCGTAAAAAAGCCTTAAAAAGCGCTGCGAAGTTGCAAAGCCAATAAAAGGGTGCCACATGTAATATGCATTAAATGGAAGTGACAATTGAAGCGTCGACTCAATTATAACATTAATGGCGGCAAATATTCATGCTTTAACAAAATCCACTTCCCAAATATTCAATTGATGAATAAATGGCAAGTGGGGGGACTATCTCTATTGGGAAAATTGAGTTTAAATATTGAAGTAATTGAAATATGACGTGTCATGACAGGAAGGCTGGTCAAAGAATGATGGTAGGCAAGTAGTCACGAGTTGCAACAGATATGAGTAGGGGCATGAGTAGATATTCAAAAGACTCGATGCCCGTACCTATTTAAATCTAAAAGTCAAGAAGAATGAATTTGATTGCAAAAGAGAGTATAGATACAGTATTCAATAAGCATTAAATACCAAAAGCATTAGAGAATCTGTATTAAATTACAATGATTATGTAATAGAGCATTTAATACTTTTAATTGTTTATAATGGCCTTATTATGACAAAGGCAAAACGTATATCCTAGAGATAGCTATAGAAAGGAGAAGTCTGATTATTTGTAGACACACGAAAAATATCAACTAAATATACTGATTTATTTTGTTTTATGCAATCTATCTTATTGCTATCAAAATCAATTTCTTTTGTTCATTTTCGATTATCAGTAACCCGAATTCTTCTAAAAATAAATATTTGACCAAAATTCTATTTTTTGGTTAAACACTTACCCCAAAGAAAAATTATTCAAACAATTAATCAAGATATTCCATTTTCCTCAAAAGAATATCATAATTATTGTTTTCTCAGAATGAAAATTGTTATCTTGATGTTGTAACAAGATTTCTCAGTTAGAGGGGCTTGCTCAACAATTGACACCTTCATATTGTTGTCCATCATAATATATTCTAGATTATTAATAAATGGTAGATATCCAAAGATATGAAAGATCTTCTTACATGTAGGGGTGTATTGTAACATCCCGTACATTCGGACTAGGTGTGGACATATTAAATGGGTATTAATTTGATATTTTATACATGTGAAGTCCCATCAGGATGATTATGGGTAAAAATAGTTGTTTTGAAATCAAGACGGAGAGTGAGGTACATAAGATTTGACAAAATCGACTAAGGTTGCAGAAGGTCCGTATTCAAGTAGGTTTTAGTGATAATGTATAAGGAATTTGGGAAAATACAAAGCTTTAACGTTGTAGGCCTTTAAAATATCTTTCCAATGATATATTGTGGAGCCCAAACGGAGATCTGTGAAAAATGTTATGCCCATTTTATAGAATGGTGCGTAACCATCACAGCCCTGTCGCGTTTTCACAGCGACCACGGTGGTGAGGCAGTGCCCCAAGGATTTACTGCGGTTGGGACCTCGTTCGCACCTATTTCATCCCCCACTGCCCCAAAACATAAAAACTTGCTCTAGAAAGGAAAGCTCTAAAAAACCTAACTCCTAAAGGGTCCCTCAACCACCCAAGGTAAGTTCTAAAGGTGATTTTAAGTTAATTTCAATTTCCGAACATCTTATTAACATGTGTAAACCCTACATATCATTAGATATTCGATTGGGACATCATTGTTGAGAGAAGGAAGCCTAGAACTCGAATTCAAAGGGTTTGAATGTCAAAAAGGTAATATCTCCGCCATCTAATTGATTCTATCATTGAATTAATGATTATAACTCTAGATCATGAGATATGAGTTAATGTGTTTGATAGAAAAGCATGAACCATTATAGGGTTGGGGTGTTGATTGTTGATTATTGGTTAAGAGTGTTGTTTACATTATGGGTGATAAAGAATAATGTTGATTATAATCATTTGAGACTTTAAAATTTATATATGAGCAAGAGAATAGATTGTTAGGTGTAGAGACACCATTAATAAGGACTGTGAAGCTTTATGCCACCAAGTGTTTGAGAAGATGCCTAAGTAACCAAAACATGAATATTATTGCTAATATGGAATCTCTTTGACTTGTATTGATATAGATTAAAGTTTAAAGGGTTGGCGAATGTTGTATTACGCTCAAGAGCAGGAAGTTAAGGTATGTGAGGCTAACTCTCTATGTTTTGAAATGTTAATGATTCTCCCTACACTATGTTTCTTTTACGACGTTACTATTTGCCTTAGAAATATGGTTCAGCCTAGTTCTTTGAATAGTTGTAGAACTTCTATTCTCTAGCTTTATAACTCGTTCATGATTTTCATTCTGAACGTTATGAGCTCAGTACGTATTCAATATAGACTTGGGTTTGATTCCCCCGAGTCTAGTATAGATTACTCAGTATGCCATAAACATTTGAAGTTTCAGTGTTCATAATTAGTTCAAGAATACATGTCTTAGTCTAGTTACATTTAGTATTCCAATATTATGTAACTCAGTGTGATCCAGTATTCCAGTATTATATAACTCAGTGTGATCCAGTATTCCAGTATTATATAACTCAGTGTGATCCAGTATTCTAGTAATATGTAACTCAGTGTGATCCAGTATTCCAGTATCATGTAATTCAGTGTGATTCAGTATTTCATTATCATGTATTGCAGTTTGATTCTCAGTTCCTGAATGTTGAACACCTGTATTTGGGCCTGAATCTGCAGTTTATGCTTTATGCGTCTTTGGGCCTGAGGCCTTAGTTTATGCTTTATGCATTTTGCACCTGAGGTCCCAGTTATGTATACGTATACTTTGGCCTGAGGCCGCAGTTGTGCACATATGTTTTTTATATATATATATATATATATATATATATATATATTGGGCCTGAGGCCGCAGTTTATTTATTCAGATAAACAAGTTGTTCATCATTCAGAAGAGGGAGTATTCATATCCTTACTTCCTTTGTTCTGTTCAATTATTAGTATCATTTCAGTTATCAATTATCATTTCAGTTACCCGTTACAGTTTATTAGTTATCAGTTCAATTATCAGTTATCACTTATCGGTTGAATTATTATTTCAGTTATCAAATATCATTTTAGTTATCAGTTATCATCTATTAGTTACCGTTTCAGTTTCTGTTTCAATAGTTATCATTTCAGTATCACTTATCGATTCTCAATTATCAGCTCAGTTTCAGTTTCAGTTTTAGCATTTACAATTCTTTCTTTCAAGTTGCTTTACATACCAGTGCAATTCAAATGTACTGACGTCCCTTTTGCTCGGAGCCTGCATCTCACGATGCAGGTAATGATTTACAGGTTGATGATTCAGAGCGCTAGAATTCTTGTACCATCTATTTGGTGATCCCAGTTCTTTCGGGGCATTATCATTACTATAATTTTCAGTATTTTCAGACAGTCAGTGTTTTCATTATTTCATTAGAGGATTCATAGACTAGAGTAACAGTTAGTCAGAGTCATAGGCTTTTCATATTAAGCTATGTCAGCTACAAATATGTTTCAGAATTGTATTAGTATTTTCACACTTTTGTTTATATCATCCAGACTTTCAGTATATCAGCATGTGTTAGTTTATCTTCCGCATTCAGTATGTTATGATACCAAATGTTGATTCAGCCAGCTAGTTGGTTCGCTCGGTCACATGTAATCAGGCACTGAGTGTCGTGTTACGTCCAGGCCCAGGTTCCGGGCGTGACAAAGCTTGGTATCAGAGCCCTAGGTTCAGGAGTCCTAGGGAGTTTATGAACCCGTGTCTAGTGGAGTTTCCTTTATATGTGTGTGTCGGCTACTCATATAAACAGTTAGCTACCAAGACATCCAGGATTGTCTCATTTCTTTCTACTCTAGATCGTGCCATGAAGCTTAGAGCAATAGTTAACCTTCTCTTTCTATCGAATTCCAAACGTATTGGACACCGAAGCGACGCGCAGTAGAAACCTAAAGTCCTAGAAAGGATATTTCCCATTGAGGTATAATTATGGAGTACAACTTGGTAAATATAAGACTTGAGATGATGTTAAAAGTGGGTTGCAATGGATAGTAGTACAAATTAGAGCATAACCTTATCAGGAAGTACAAAAGCAGTTATCATGTTTTATGGATATCAGATTATCTCAGTTACCCGTTAGCGGCCTTTCAGCTAGCAAGTTTATGGTTATTCAGTAAGCCAGTTATTTTTTTATTCAGTTACCAGATCTCCAATTTACACATCAAAATTTCTGGAGACTTGTGAGTATACAGTGATGCATGTGAATGCTCAAAGAAAATGTAAGTAACAGTGATTATAGCAAAATCTTCGCATGTTTTAGGGATTATGACCCAAGACTCGCTGGATGGTATACTTTGAAAGATAAGTTTGTGCATTGTAGTGTATTCATATATTTTACCTCCTAGAACAACTTTATTTAATTTTTGGAAATGGAGCCACAAGTTGGATGATGATAGTTCAGATGTCAGACCCTAACATTGGTTACTATAGTTTGGGTAGAAAAGAGCCTAAGGGTGAAATACCTAGGAGTAAAAAATGATTGTTATTATTAGAGATGTATTTTTCGTTGAACTCATGAATATGACTAGAAGATATGATGTATGCAATAAGTACCAAGAGCATCCAATAGTGAATTTTAGGGAACGATTTTAAGTTGTTTAGATTTATTCAAATCAGAACTAGAAATATTATGTTAGTGTGACGACCCGACCCGTCGTGTCATGTGTTTCCATCCCGTTTTCCCCCGTTTATTTCTTCTTCATGACTTATTATGTGTGTTGGATGAGTTTGAGTTGATTCGGATTGGATTTGGTAGGAAATGGGACAATTAGTCTCTTTAAGGGAAGGTTGGTTTGGAGAAGTCAACCAGAAGTTGACTTGTGAGTTAGAGGGTTCGAAATGGATTTCCGATGATTCGGTTAGTTTCGGAGGATGATTTGAGGCTTAGGATCCCAATCGGAAGTAATTTTGGAGGTTCGGTATAAAATTAGGCTTGAATTGGCGAAGTTAGCATTTTGGCGATATTCGGTTGATAGGTGAAATTTTGATCCGAGGGTCGGAATGGAATTCCGAGAGTTTCAATAGCTTCGTTAGGTGATTTATGATGTGTGTGAAAATTTTTAGTTCAATCGGAGGTGTTTAGGTCGGGTTTTTGATCGAATGTGAGTTTCGGAAGTTTTGGTTGAACTTAGGCTTGAATCCGTTGAGAATTGACGATTCTTGTGTTGTTGGATTTGTTTTTATGATTGGAACAGGTTCGTATGATGTTTTATGATGGGTTGGAACTTTTGGTTGAGGTCTCAGGGGCCTCGGTGTGTTTTCGGGTGGTCAATCGGACCAATCTTGGCCTTTGGGAGTTGCAGAAAATAACTGAAGTGTTGCAGAGATTTTTGCTCTATGCGATCGCATAGGAGGTCTTGGAAGGGGTTCACATTTGTTCAATGCGATCGCGTAAGAGGCTGTGCGATCGCATAGGTTTGGAAAATTGGTCAGTGCGTTCGCGTTCGTGGTATTGCGATCGTGTAATGTAATGGGACTTGGGGTCCCTGGTAGCATTTGTTCTGTGCGAACGCGGGGCTTGGAGTGCGATCGCATAGGTGTGGGAGGCTGTGCTCCGCGATTGCAGGGGAAGTTGTGCGATCGCATTGAGCATTTTTTGAAGGTCTGGAAATTGTGCTATGCGATCGCAATAGCAAGGCTGCGATCGCATAGGGTTAATTAATGCCTGGGCAGAATGTTTTAAGGACATTTCATCCGCGACTTGGCTCTAATTTCCACCATTGTTGAGCGACCTTGGGAGATTTTGACGAGGAATTTAGAGGGTTTTGACTGGGAATCGATTGGAGGTAAGTCTTATGGCCTAGAAACATCATCTAATTGTGATTTCAACACATAAATTCATAGAATTTGAGTAAAAAGGGAAGAACTAGGGCTTGGGTTTTTTGAATGAGAAATTGGATTTTGAGGGAGCATTTGGACTCCGATTTTGATAAATTTTACATGTATAGACTCGTGGTGAGGCAATGAACATTTTTGTGTAAAAATTTCTAATTTTTGAGAGGTGGGCCAGGGGCTCGGGTTTTGCAAATTTTATGGTTTGGCCAGATTCGACGCACGAGGAGGTCGATTCGAGAAGTAAGGGCATTGCGAGCTATTTTTCGGCCGGCTAGAGGTGAATAATGGATGTAAATGCTGCTATGAGGGTTTGAAACCCCAGACTTTCACATCGTAACGCTGTATTGAGGCGTGACACGCATTCCACGATGAGTGCGGGGTCGTTTACTTCTGGGGATTGAGACTTAGTCCATTTCGAGTGTTAAATTTCTACTATATTGGCGATTGAGACGCATACTTTATCATTGTGAATTGGGCTTATTGCCGTGTTTGGGGCCTTGTGCCGACCTGTAGAATCCTTAGGGGATCCTTATGTGTTTTCCTCACTTGTGTGCATAACTTAGATTCTCAGTCATGTTTTCAAATGTTAAAAATAATATAATAACTGTGTTTTATACATGAACATTAAATGAAAAAGGATATGTGGGCTGACATCCCTATAGTATGTCACGCCCGACTGGCTGTGAACTTATTTGGCTGAGATGGGTCGGGGACCCGATAGTGAGGATGTTTCCTTGATGTGGATCGGGCTGCACGCCGCAACGATGATATATATATATATTGATATTGAGGCCGAGAGCTTGTTTTATGACAATACCTGGCTGATATTATGCTTGGGCTGTAGGAGCCCCTCCGGAGTCTGTACACACCCCCAGTGAGCGCCGTTGACATTAAATAAGTGGAGTGGGCTGCACGCCGTAGCAGGTACTAGAGTGTACCATTATACGTGTTGCATTCTTTCATGCATTATTTCTTAACTGTATTACTTGTTGAATACTGTTTCCACTGTTTTGGATATGAACTGCTAGATATAGAGTACTTTGTGCATTTTCTGCGTTTTCTTACTTTCAGACTGTAGTTATGTTTATTACTCACTGGGTCGGAGTACTCACTTTACTCCCTGCACCTTGCCTGCAGATCCAGGGCAGTCTCAGGCTGAGTAGATCCAGTTGATCCAGAGATCTTATTTCGGGAGTAGTTGAGGTAGCTGCAGGGCGTTCGCAGCCGATGATTCTCCCTTCTATCCCTATCCTTTTATTTCCGCATTCTCAGTTTTTATACAGACTTTGTTGCAGAATTTTACTCTGTATTTTAGAGGCTCATGTTCGTGACACCGGGTCCTTGTTGGGCTGTATTGGTATTTTGTTGGATTTTTCTTCACTGTTATCGGTATTTTAGACCTTTGACTTAAATGGATTTTATCTTCATCTGTTTAATAAATGGGGTTGTTGTTTGAAATGGTCAGGCTTGCCTAGTAGTGTGCTGGGCGCCATCACGACCGGGTTAGGGTCGTGACAAGCTGGTATTAGAGCCTATGTTACTTGGTCTCGCGAGTCATGAGCCGGTTTACTAGAGTCTCGCAGATCGATACGGAGATGTCTGTACTTATCTTTGGGAGGCTGCAGAACCTTTAGGAAACTTCATATTCTTGGAATTCTTATCGTGTGACTTTGTTGATCCGAGAACTAAATTATGTCATTCTATTCTCTCACAGATGGCAAGAACCCGTGCTACCGGACGTGGCGGACGACCACCTGTACCACCTACTGAGGCCACCAGAGGCCGTGCACACGGTTGTGGTCGAGGTCGTGATCGAGGGAGAGCCGAGGGGGCACCACCTGTCGACCCACCAATTGCTCCGGCTCAGGATCAGGCTCCAGCTATGGAGGCTCCAGCAGCACCTGTTCAGGCACCAGCTGTGCCTATTGTGATTCCGGGTCTTCAGGAGGCCCTAGCTCAGATTCTATCAGTTTGAACTGGCCCTAGCTCAGTCTCAGCCACTACTGTAGCAGCTACTTCGCAGGTCGGGGGAGGCAATCAGACCCCCACTGCTCGCGCGCCTGAGCAGGCAGTGCAGGTACAGGGTTTGCAGACACCTGAGGCACCACCAGTTTAGCAGGTTACCCCAGTTCAGCCGGTTGCACCGGTTCAGGATGATGTGATTCCAGCTATGCCAGACGATGAACAGCGTCGTCTTGAGAGGTTCAGTAGGCTCTCACCTCCTACTTTCAGTGGTGTTTCGGTCGAGAATGCCCAGGGTTTTCTCGACAAGTGTCGACGTATGCTTCGGACAGCAGGGATCTTGGAGGCGAGCAGGGTATCATTTACTACTTTTTAGTTCTCAGGAGCAGCCTTCACTTGGTGGGAGGCATATGAGCGGCGTAGGCCGGTGGGTGCAGCGCCTTTGTCATGGCAAGATTTCTCCACTCTCTTCCTGGAGAAGTGGGTACCGCAGTCTCAGAGGGAGGAGCTGCGGAGACAGTTTGAGTGGCTTCGTCAGGGTGATATGACTGTGTCACAGTATGAGGTGAGATTTTTGGAGTTGGCTCGTTATGCTCCCTGGATGGTCCCGACTGATCAGGAAAGGATTAGGAGGTTTGTGGACGGACTTATTTATCCCGTCCGTATCTTGATGACCCGAGAGAGGATTATGAGTCATACCTTTGAGGATGTTGTGGATATTGCTCGAGATATTGAGATGGCTCGTCGTCAGGAGAGAGAGGAGAGGGAGGCCAAGAGGCCTCGGGGATCGGGTAGCTTCAGTGGTGCTCCATCTAGGGGCCAGGTTCAGCAGAGCAGAAGTCTTTATTTCAGGCATCAGTCGGCTCGTCCCGAGTATCGTGGGGCGTCTTCAGGCCATGGTCATCAGGGGTTCCAGCAGGGCCAGTCTTCACTTAGTGCCCTCCCAGCTCAGAGCTCATCACATGCCGCTTCAGCTCAGGGTTCTTCGGTGCAGGGCGCATCGACTGATCATTCTGGTGTGAGAGGTACCCATCATTCCCCTTCTCCAGCATTTGGTATATGCTTCGAGTGTGGCGAGTATGGCCATATGAGGAGGCAGTGTCTTCGACGTCGTGGTAGTCCGTCTCAGCAGAGGGATCATCCCTCGTCTTCTGCTCCGATTTCTTTAGCACCAACCCAGTTAGAGAGGAGCAGAGGCCAGGCAGCCAGTGGCCGCCCTAGGGCCGGAGACCAATTAGGCAGCAGCGGCCAGGCTAGATTTTATGCTATCCCAGGTAGGACAAATGCCCTTGCTTCAGATGCTGTTATCACATGTATTATTTCAGTCTACCACAGAGATGCCTCTGTCTTATTTGATCCTGGTTCTACCTATTCTTATGTGTCATCATATTTTGCTCATCATTTGGGTACGACCCCAGGGTGTCTTGCTTTACCTGTGCACGTATTTACCCCGGTGGGCGATACTATTGTTGTGGACCATGTGTATCGGTCCTGTCTTGTTACTATTGGGGGTCTGGAGACCCGAGTTGATTTATCGATTTTGAGCATGGTAGACTTTGACGTTATTCTGGACATGGACTGGTTATCTCCATGTCATGCACTTTGGCTATACCGGGTGTTCCGAGGATCGAGTGGCGTGGTATGACTGACTATGTCCCTAGTAGGCTTATATCTAACTTGAAAGCCCAGCGTATGGTTGGGAAGGGTTGTCTATCATATTTGGCCTTCGTGTGTGATGTTGGAGCTGAGGCTCCCAGTATAGATTCTGTTCCCGTTGTGAGGGATTTCCCTGATGTATTTCCTGCAGACCTGTCGGGTATGCCCCTGGTCAGGGACATTGATTTTGGTATTGACCTGGTGCCGGGCACCAAGCCCATTTCCATTCTGCCGTATCGTATGACACCTGCTGAGTTAAAAGAATTGAAGGAGCAGCTTCAGGAACTCCTAGATAAGGGGTTCATTCGCCCGAGTATGTCACCGTGTGGTGCACCGGTCTTGTTTGTTAAGAAGAAAGAACGCACAATGAGGATGTGCATTGATTACAGGCAGTTGAACAAAGTAACAGTGAAGAACAAGTATCCTCTACCGCGCATAGATGATTTGTTTGATCAGCTCTAGGGAGCGAGGGTATTCTCGAAGATTGATCTTCGTTCAGGCTATCACCAGCTGAAGATTAGGGATTCTGATATTATGAAGACAACTTTCAGGACGATATATGGGCATTATGAGTTTCTAGTTATGTCTTTTGGGCTGACTAATGCCCCAGTCGCGTTCATGCATTTGATGAACATCGTGTTTCGGCCGTATCTGGATTCATTTGTGATTGTTTTTATTGATGACATCCTGGTGTACTCGCGTAGCAAGGAGGAACATTCTCAACATTTGAGAGTAGTATTACAGAGATTGAGGGAGGAGAAGCTTTATGAAAATTTCTCCAAGTGTGAGTTCTGGCTTGGGTTTGTGGCTTTTCTGGGACACGTGGTGTCTCGTGACGGTATTCAGGTTGACCCAAAGAAGATAGAGGCAGTGCAGAGTTGGCCTAGACCGTCCTCAGCCACGGAGATTCGGAGTTTCCTCGATTTGGCAGGGTATTATCGTCGGTTTGTCCAGGGTTTTTCATCTATTGCTTCATCCTTGACCAAGTTGACGCAGAAGGGTGGACCATTTGTATGGTCGGATGAGTGCGAGGAGAGCTTTCAGAAGCTCAAGACAGCTTTGACCACAGCTCTAGTATTGGTCTTGCCATCAACTTCAGGTTCTTACACCATTTATTGTGATGCTTCGAGAGTCAGGATTGGTTGTGTATTGATGCAGGAGGGTAGAGTGATTGCTTATGCTTCTCGGCACTTGAAGCCCCATGAGAAGAACTACCCTGTTCATGACTTAGAGTTGGCTGCTATAGTTCATGCCTTGAATATTTGGAGGCACTATTTATATGGAGTATCTTGTAAGGTGTTCACCGATCATCGCAGTCTTCAGCATTTGTTCAAACAAAAGGATCTTAATTTGAGGCAGCGGAGGTGGCTTGAGTTGCTTAAGGACTATGATATTACTATTTTGTATCATCCAGGAAAGGCCAATGTAGTTGCCGATGCGTTGAGCCGAAAGGCGGTGAGTATGGGTAGCTCGGCATACATTCCAGTTGGGGAGAGGCCCTTTGCAGTTGATGTCCAGACTTTGGCCAATCGGCTGGTGAGGCTAGATATTTCGGAGCCTAGTCGGGTGTTGGCTTGTGTGGTGTCTCGGTCTTCCTTGTATGACCGCATTAGAGAGCGCCAGTATGACGATCCATATTTGCTTGTCCTTAAAGACAGAGTTCAGCATGATGATGCCAGGGATGCGACCATTGATAGTGGTGGTTCATTGAGGATGTAGGGCCGGATCAGCGTGCCCGATGTGGATGGGCTTCGGGAGTTGATATTAGAGGAGGCCCACAGCTCGCGGTATTCTATTCATCCAGGTGCCGCGAAGATGTATCAGGATCTGAGAAAACATTACTGGTGGAGGAGAATGAAGAAGGATATTGTGAGTCATGTAGCTCGGTGTCTCAACTGTCAGCAGGTCAAGTATGAGCATCAGAGACCTGGTGGTGTACTTCAGCATATGGATATTCTCGAGTGGAAGTGGGAGAGGATTACTATGGACTTTGTGAGTGGTCTCCCTCGGATAGCAAGGAAGTTTGATTCAATTTGGGTGATTGTGGATCGGCTGACCAAGTTCGCGCACTTCATTCCGGTGTGTACTACCTATTCTTCAGAGCGGTTAGCAGAGATTTTCATTCGGGAGATTTTACGGTTGCGTGGGGTCCCAGTTTCTATTATATCAGACATGGGTACTCAGTTTATCTCCCAGTTCTGGAGGGCTTTTTACAGAGAGTTGGGTACACAGGTAGAGCTGAGCACAACATTTCATCCTCAGACGGACGGGCAGTCCGAGCGTACCATTCAGATATTAGAGGACATGTTGCATGCCTGTGTTATTGACTTTGGAGGTTCTTTGGCTGATTTCTTGCCTCTTGCAGAGTTTGCTTACAACAACAGTTATCAATCCAGCATTCAAATGGCGACATATGAGGCCTTATATGGGAGACGGTGTAGATCTCCGGTTGGTTGGTTTGAGCCCGGTGAGGCTAGGTTGTTGGGGACAAAGTTGGTCCAGGATGCCTTAGATAAGGTGAAAGTGATCCAGGAGAGACTTCCTACAGCTCAGTCGCGTCAGAAGAGTTATGCAGACTGGAAGGTCCGAGATGTATCTTATATGGTGGGCGAGAGGGTCTTGTTGAAGGTCTCGCCTATGAAGGGCGTCATGCGATTTGGGAAGAAAGGGAAGCTGAGTCCGAGGTTCATTGGCCCTTTTGAGATACTTAGGAGGATTGGGGAGGTGGCCTATATGCTCGCTTTGCCACCCAACCTATCGGGAGTACATCCGATATTTCATGTGTCTATGCTCCGAAAGTATGTTGGGGACCCATCTCATGTGTTGCACCTCAGTACAATATAGTTGGATGATGATTTGACCTATGATGTGGAGCCAATGGCTATTTTGGGTCGTCAGGTTCAGAGATTGAGGTCAATGGATATAGCTTCGGTGAAGGTGCAGTGGAGAGGTCGGCCCGTGGAGGAGGCGACTTGGGGGACCGAGTAGGATATGCGGAGCAGATACCCACACCTATTTGAGACTTCAGGTATATTTCTTGACTCGCTCGAGGACGAGCGTTTGTTTTAGTTGGGGAGGATGTGACGACCCGACCCGACCCATCGTCTCATGTGTTTCCGTCCCGTTTTCCCCCGTTTATTGCTTCTTCATGATTTATTATGTGTGTTGGATGAGTTTGAGTTGATTCGGATTGGATTTGGTAGGAAATGGGACAATTAGTCTCTTTAAGGGAAGGTTGGTTTGGAAAAGTCAACTGGAAGTTGACTTGTGAGTTAGAGGGTTCGGAATGGATTTCCGATGATTCGGTTAGTTTTGGGGGATGATTTGAGGCTTAGGAGCGCAATCGGAAGTAATTTTGGAGGTTCAGTGTAGAATTAGGCTTGAATTGGCGAAGTTAGCATTTTGGTGATATCCGATTGATAGGTGAGATTTTGATCCGAGGGTCAGAATGGAATTCTGAGAGTTGCAATAGCTTTGTTAGGTGATTTATGATGTGTGTGCAAAATTTCAGTTGAATCGGAGGTGTTTAGTCGGGTTTTTGATCGAATGAGAGTTTCACAAGTTTTGGTTGAACTTAGGCTTGAATTCGTTGAGAATTGATGATTCTTGTGTTGTTGGATGTGTTTTTATGATTGGAATAGGTTCGTATGATGTTTTAGGATGGGTTGGAACTTTTGATTGAGGTCCCGGGGGCCTCGGGTTGTTTTCGGGTGGTCAATCGGACCAATCTTGGCCTTTAGGAGTTGCAGAAAATAGCTGAAGTGTTGTAGAGATTTTTGCTCTATGTGATCGCATAGGGAGAATTGCGATCGCATCGGAGGTCTTGGAAGGGGTTCATATTTGTTCATTGCGATCGTGTAAGAGGCTGTGCGATTGCATAGGTTTGGAAAATTGGTCAGTGCGTTCGCGTTCTTGGTATTGCGATCGTGTAGTGTAATGGGACCTGGGGTCCCTGGTAGCATTTGTTCTATGCGAACGCGGGGCTTAGAGTGCGATCGCATAGGTGTGGGAGGCTGTGCTCTGCGATCGCAGGGGAAGTTGTGCGATCGTATTGAGCATTTTTGGGAGGTCTGGAAATTGTGCTATGTGATCGCAATAGCAAGGCTGCGATCGCATATGGTTAATTAATGCCTGGGCACAATGTTTTAAGGACATTTCATCCGCGACTTGGGTCTAATTTCCACAATTGTTGAGCGACCTTGGGAGCTTTTGACGAGTAATTTAGAGGGTTTTGACTGGGAATCGATTGGAGGTAAGTCCTATGGCCTAGAAACATCATCTAATTGTGATTTCAACACCTAAATTCATAGAATTTGAGTAAAGAGGGAAGAACTAGGACTTGGGTTTTTTGAATGAGAAATTGGATTTTGAGGGAGCATTTGGACTCCGATTTTGATAAATTTTACATGTATAGACTCGTGGCGAGGCAAGGAACATTTTGGTGTAAAAATTTTTGATTTTCGAGAAGTGGGCTCGGGGCTCTGGTTTTGCAAATTTCGTGGTTTTCGATATTTTTCGAGTCTTTTCGATTGGGTTATATTTGCTTAGCCTATTGTAATGCATTCGTTGTGGTTTTTGCCAGATTCGACGCGCGAGGAGGTCGATTCGAGAGGCAAGGGCATTGCGAGCTAGTTTTCAGCCGGCTAGAGGTGAGTAATGGATGTAAATGCTGCTCAGAGGGTTTGAAACCCCGGACTTTCACATCATAACGCTATATTGAGGCGTGACACGCATTCCACGATGAGTGCGGGGTCGTTTACTGCTGGGGAATGAGACTTAGTCCATTCCGAGTGTTAAATTTCTACTATATTGGCGATTGAGACGCATACTTTATCATTGTGAATTGGGCTTATTGCCGTGTTTGGGGCCTTGTGCCGACCTGTAGAATCCTTAGGGGATCCTTATGTGTTTTCCTCACTTGTGTGTATAAATTAGATTCTCACTCATGTTTTCAAATGTTAAAAATAATATAATAACTGTGTTTTATACATGAACATTAAATGAAAAAGGATATGTGGGTTGAGATCCCTATAGTATGTCACGCCCGATTGGCTGTGAACTTATTTGACTAAGATGGGTCGGGGACCCGATAGTGAGGATGTTTCCTTGATAAGAATCGGGCTGCACGCCGCAGCAATGATATATATATATTGATATTAAGGTCGAGAGCCTATTTTATGCCAATACCTGGCTGATATTGCGCTTGGGCTGTAGGAGCCCCTCCGGAGTCTGTACACACCCCCATTGAGCGCCGTCGATGTTAAATAAGTGGAGCGGGCTGCACGCCACAATGGGTACTAGAGTGTACCGTTATACGTGTTGCATTTTTCATGCATTATTTCTTAACTGTATTACTTGTTGTATATTGTTTCCACTGTTTTGGATATGAACTGCTAGATATAGAGTACTTTGTGCATTTTCTGCGTTTTCTTACTTTCAGACTGTAGTTATGTTTATTACGCACTACGTCGGAGTACTCGCTTTACTCCTTGCACCTTGCGTGCAGATCCAGGGCAGTCTCAGGCTGAGTAGATCTAGTTGATCCAGAGATCTTATTTCGGGAGTAGTTGAGGTAGCTGCAGGGCGTTCGTAGCCGTTGATTCTCCCTTCTATCCCTATCCTTTTATTTCCGCATTCTTAGTTTTTAGACAGACTTTGTAGTAGAATGTTACTCTATATTTTATAGGCTCATGTTCGTGACACCGGGTCCTTGTTGGGCTGTATTGGTATTTTGTTGGATTTTTCTGCACTGTTATCGGTATTTTAGACCTTTGACTTAAATGGATTTTATCTTCATCTGTTTAATAAATGGGGTTGTTGTTTGAAATGGTCGGGCTTGCCTAGTAGTGTGCTGGGCGCCATCACGACCGATTGGGGTCGTGACAATTAGTGAATTTGTATAAGTAGTGGATATTATTGTGTCATAAAAGATAACACGGTTCCCCCTTAGATTATGTGACTAAGTGCTTACTCCAGATGTTTATAGTCAAAAAATGATTTTGAAGTGTATAGAAAATTTGGGGTTTGGTGCGATCCATGTGCATAGTTCAAAAAGAATGATAGTGCGTGGCAAAAGAATATGGTCATATGATGAGGGAAGTTAGGAGTAACCTTATGATTCATTTTAGTTATTCAAAGCAGGAGAAGAAAATATGATGCTAGCAGGTGGTTTGTAAAAGGATATTAAGTAAGTGTTGAGTAGATACAACAAATTAGCAATTTTAGCAAAACTAGTAGAGGTACAATTTGATTCACTTAACCAAGTTAACTCTAGTGAGTGGATGACAATTTAAAATACTGAACATGTGTTAGAACCCAAAGCGTTTACGTTAAATACGAAGCACAATGATAGTGGGAAAAACAATTAACTAGCAGTGAGAGCAGAAACTACAGAAGAATAGCCTTTAGGAATTATCGTAATGTGGTTCCTCCGGGATTGACAGTGTGAGCAGAGTTAATTTATTAGGATTGTATATGATAGTTTTGAATACATTAGCTCCCGTTAAGTGAATAATTTAGTTTCCCTAGTAAGAAAGATTTCTCGGAAGTAAGTTGGAAGATGAGTCGTCATTGACGTAGAGTGCAAAGAATTGCAGAAAACAAGGAAAGTTATTTGAATCCCAACAAAAAGAGAAGTATCCAGAAGTATAAGACCTTTGGTCTAAGGGGTGATGTGAAAATTTTCAGTAAGTCTAGTTAAAGATTTGAAACCCGAATAGTTAGCATGGGATATGAAAAAGAAAATCAGTTCGGCAATGAGGGAAAATTATATAATTACCACAGGGATTATGTCTAGCATGTGTAAGAAACACAAAGTGAGTAGAATGATCATCGAGCTTAGTTATTAATGATAAAGTGATCACAGAAAGCTATACAATCATGCCCAGTTATGTATCACGAGGGTAGTGCCATTGCACGAGACTCTAGTCTTCGGAGTACTGGTTAAAGACTTAGCTCTCAATAATAATATAAGTGTTTTCAGGAAGTGCTTAAGAAGATAATCAAGTGTGGGAAGTATAACTCATGATTGAGGTAGATAAGACAACTCTGGTGAAAGAAATTCACCGCTTAGCCTAGCTAGGAGTTCAATTTGTTCCCCCTTAGTAGCCGGTGCGAAGGAAACAATTTGATGATCCCTACATGTTGCAGTTGAAAGAGGAGATTCACAAGTATAAGACGATGTCTTTTGGATAAGGGGGAGATGATGGTACTTTGAGGTAGGACAGATTCTGTGTCCCAGACATAGATGGACTTAAAGAGGGATGATCATGTTAGAAGCCCATAATTCTAGGTATTCTTTCCATCGAGGCTCCCAAATATGCATCATGACCAAGGAGATTTATTGTTTGAACGACATGAGAAAGAACGTCGTAGACTTTATGGCCAGGCAAAGCATTTTATTTAAACATTTGAGGATATCCTTGATTTTTAAGGCAATTGGGATGATCACATACCTCTCATTGAGTTTGCTAATAATAACCTACCACTCTAGTATCAAGATGGCACCGTTCGAGACTCTGCATGGGCGAAGGTATAGATTACCAATTGGTCGGTTCAGACTTCGTGAACTGGGGTTGTTAGGACCCGATTTGGTCTATCAGACTATAGAGAAAGTGAAGTTGATTCAAGAGCATTTGAAGAAAACTTAGAGCCGTCAAAAGTCCTATTCAAGCGTGCCGCATAGAGACCTAGAGTTTCAAATTGATGATTGGGTGTTTCTGAAAGTTTTGCTTATGAAGAGTATTATGAGATTTGGGAAGAAGGGGAAGCATAGTCCCTGTTATATTTGGCCATATAGAATCTTGCGAATGATCGGTCAATTAGCTTATGGGTTGGAGTTGCCACCGAAATTAGTGGTGGTACAATCAGTATTTCACGTGTCATGTTATAATATTCAAGTTTCCAGTACTCAGATACTCATGCCAGTTCAGTACTCAGATACTAATACTAGTTCAACACTCAGATACTCATGTCAGTTCAATATTCAAATACTCATGTCAGTTCAGTACTCAGATACTCATGTCAGTTCAATACTCAAATATTCAAGTGAGTTCAATACTCAACTACTCATGTCAGTCCAGTACTAAGATATTCATGCCGACTTTGTACTTAGATATTGATGTTAGTTCAATACTCAGTTATTCGTGTCAGTTCAATATTCATATATCCATGTTAGTTCAATATTCACGTATCAATGGTAGACCACTATTCAGTCAATGCAGTAGTCATTTCAGTTCAGTAATCATGTATTCATTATGTTTAGTATGCAAGTGTTAATGAAAGTGCATGTTTCCACCAGACCCGTTTAAGGTTCGGAGTTAGCGGAGGTTATAGTCAGGACAATCATTCAAGAACGAATGTTCCCAAGGGGGAGATAATGTAACATCCCGTACATTTGGACAAGGTGTGGACATATTAAATGGGTATTAATTTGATATTTTATACATGTGAAGTCCTGTCGGGATGATTATAGGTTAAAATAGTTGTTATGGAATCAAGACGAAGAGTGAGGTGCATAAGATTTGACAAAATCGACTAAGTTTGCAAAAGGTCCATCTTCCAGCAGGTTTTAATAAAACTGTATAAGGAATTTAGGAAAACACAAAGCTTGAACGTTCTTGACCTTTGATATATCTTTCCAACAATATATTGTGGAGCCCAAACGGAGCTCTATGCAAAACGTTATGCCCATTTTACAGAATGGTGCGTAACCACCGCGGTCCTGCAGCATTTCCACCACCATCGCGGTGGTGAGGCAGTGTCCCAATGATTTACCGCGGTCGGGACCGCATTAATTCCTATTGGGACGCGGTGGCCAACTTTGGGAAGTCGTTTTTTAGCCCTATTGCGCCCCCCACAGCCCCAAAACATCAAAACTTGCTATAGAAAGGAAAACTCTTAAAAACCTAACTCCTAAAGGGTCCCTCCACCACCCAAGGTAAGTTCTAATGGTGATTATAAGTTAATTTCAATTTCCGAACATCTTATTAGCATGGATAAACCCTCCATATTATTAGATATTCGCTTGAGACATCATTGTTGAGAGAAGGAAGCCTAGAAATCGAATTCAAAGGGTTTGAACGTCAAAAAGGTAATATCTTCACCCTCTAATTGATTCTATCATTGAATTAATTATTATAGACTCTAAATCATGAGATATAAGTTAATGGGTTTGATAGAAAAGCATGACTGATTATAGGGTTGGGGTGTTGATTGTTGATTATTGGTTAAGGGTGTTGTTTACCTTATGGGTGATGAAGAATAATGTTGATTATAATCGCTTGAGACTTTAGAATTTATCTAGGAGCAAGAGAATGGATTTTCGGGTGTAGAGACACTATTAATAAGGACTACGAAGTTTTATGCCACCAAGTGTTTGAGAAAATGCATTGCTAATATGGAATCCCTTTGACTTGTATTGATATAGATTAAAGTTGAAAGGGTTGGCAAATGTTGTATTACGCTCAAGAGCAGGAAGTTAAGCAATGTGAGGCTAACTCTCTATGTTTGGAAATGTTAATGATTCTCCCTACACTACGTTTCTTTTACGACGTTACTATTTACCTCAGAAATATAGTTCAGCCTAGTTCCTTGAATATTTGTAGAACTTCTATTCTCTAGCTTCATAACTCGTTCATGACTTTCATTATGAATATTATGAGCTCCGTGCGTATTCAATATAGACTTGGGTTTGATGCCCCGAGTCTTAGTATAGATTACTTAGTATGCCATAAACAGTTGAAGTTTCAGTGTTCATAATCAGTTCACGAATAGATGTCTTAGTCTAGTTATATTCAGTATTTCAGTATTATGTAACTTAGTGTGATCCAGTATTCCAGTATTATATAACTCAGTGTGATCCAGTATTCCAGTATTATGTAACTCAGTGTGATCCAGTATTCCAGTATCATGTAACTTAGTGTGATTCAATATTTCATTATTATGTATTGCAGTTTGATTCTCAGTTCCTGAATGTTGAACACTTGTATTTGGGCATGAGGCCACCGTTTATACTTTATGCACCTCTAGGCCTGATGCCGCAGTTCATGCTTTATGCATATTTGGGTCTGAGGCCGCAGTTTATGCTTTATACATTTTGGACCTGAGGTCGCAGTTATGTATACGTATACTTGGGCCCGAGGCCGCAGTTGTGCATATATATATATATATATATATTGGGCATAAGGCTGCAATTTATTTATTTAGATAAACAGGTTGTTCATCATTCAGAAGAGGGAGTATTCATATCCTTACTTCCTTTGTTCAGTTCAATTATTAGTATTATTTCAGTTATCATTTTAGTTACCAGTTATCAGTTCAGTTTACCAGTTACCAGTTATCAGTTCAGTTATCATATATCATTTTAGTTATCAGTTATCAGTTATCAGCTATTAGTTACTGTTTCAGTTTCTGTTTCAATAGTTATCATTCCAGTATCAATTATCGATTCTTAGTTATCAGCTCAGTTTCAGCATTTAGAATTCTTTCTTTCAAGTTACTTTACATACTAGTGCAATTCAAATGTACTGACGTCCCTTTTGTCCGGAGCCTGCATCTCACGATGCAGGTAATGATTTACATGTTGATGATTCAGAGCGCTAGGATTCTTGTACCAGCTATTTGGTGATCCCAGTTCTTTTGGGGCATTATCATTACTATAGTCTTCAGTATTTCTAGACAGTCAGTATTTTCAGTATTTCATTAGAGGCTTCATAGACTAAAGTATTAGTTAGACAGAGTCACAGGCTTTTCGTATTAAACTATGTTGGCTACAAATATATTTCAGAATTGTATTTGTATTTCCGCACTTTGATTTATATCATCCAGACTTTCAGTATATCAACATGTGTTAGTTTATCTTCCGCATTCAGTATGTTATGATAGCACATGTCGATTCAGCTAGCCAGTTGATTTGATGGAAATCGGGACACTATGTAGGCGAACAATCTCTCAGATATAATTCTCAGCTAACCGCTCTAAAGAATAGGTAGTACATACAAGAATGAAGTGTGCGAACTTGGTCAGCCGATCCACAATCACCCAAATAGTATCATACTTCCTCAAAGTCCGTGGGAGTCCAACTAATAAATCCATGGTGATCCGCTCCCACTTCCACTTTGGAATATCCATCTCCTGAAGCAAGCCTCTCGGCCTCTGATTCTTATGTTTCACCTGCTGGCAATTGAGGCATCGAGCTACAAACCCTACTATATCTTTCTTCATTATCCTCCACCAATAATGTTTTCTATAATCCCGGTACATCTTTGCGGCACTCAAATAGATGAAATACCGCGAACTATGGGTCTTTTCCAGAATCAACTCCCGAAGCCCATCTACATTAGGCACGCATATCCGGCCCTGCATCCTCAATACCCCATCATCACCAATAGTCACATCTCTGGCATTGCCGTGCTGAACTGTATCCACAGGACTAAGAAATATGAATCATCATATTGGCGCTCTCTGATGCAATCAAACAAGGATGGCCGAGAAACCACACAAGCTAAGATTCGACTGGGCTCCGAAATATCCAACCTTACCAACTGATTGTCCAAATCATGAACATCAACCGCCATAGGTCTCTCCTATCACGACCCATATCGATGGGCCGCGACGGGCACTCGGTCCCTTACTCAACTGAGTACTAACATAACGTATCTTTCATATCATTGTATCAAAGATAAATGAACCGGCATAAAGCATGAGGGAATACAAACTTATATATATGAAGTACGATCCTGTAAGACCAAAATAACCACTTGTGTACTGAATATAGGCCGACAAGCCATACAATATTTTACGTACATGACATCTGTCTACAAGTCTCTAAGAATACATAATTTTTATAAAGATTGGGACAGAGTCTCGCCATACCAAACAATACACATCTAAATAATACTAACCAAAAAAGCAACTTCGAAGCCAATGGAGCGCACCAACATCTTCCGCTGAGTTGATAGCCCACTTGGAGGAGTCTCGACCTGTCTATCGGGACATGCGGGCATGAAGCGGAGCATCTTCAAGCGAAAGGGACGTCAGTACAAATAATGTACCAAATATGTAAGAAATGAAAACCAGTAAATAATAGACATGAGAGAAACATGGAGTAAAAGATTCGACATGTACGTTTGCACAGCTCTGTGAATCACTTAATATATTATAATTTCATGTATATGCGTATAAATGTCTTACCCTGTATGTGTATATGCGTTCATAACATCATCAAGCCTCTGAGGTCATCCCATCATATCATCTCGACCACTGTGGGCAAATTTCGGAATGTCATTAGACCATTATGCCTTGAGTAGTATTATGAAGTAAACTTTTTTTTAGCTTACATATTTTTCTGAGACCCATGAATATATGATAGAATAAAAAGACTTATGGGGAATCAAGAACATAAGCATCTCTAATACTTTTATGAATAGAGTCATTTATAGAAATTGTGCATTTACTCGTTTCATTTGTGTCGTATAGATCATGCCAAAGGAATGAAGGGATAACCTGAAAATACCTGAGCCGTTTCTCCGGAAAATCCCTCTAAGACACGACAATCGCAATAAAATGCATGACGACAAGATCAATATAGAAAAAATCTGAATGATGTTCTTGAAAAAGATTACACCATGTTGTTTTGGAATTTGCAAATTCACGCTGCAACTACATAATATCATCTTCGTATGCTTTATTGAAGTAACTCATGTCGCCTTTGGAACATTATCATTACAGAAGCTCTCTCTTTGAATTGTAGAGATTCCAAAATGAATTAAGAGCTCTCTTTAGTGTTTTTGGGTGTGGGCCCCGCTTAGTGGATGACTAAGCCCCTTTAATTCTCCAAATTGTGCCATCTATGCAAGACTTTAATAGTCACTTTAAATATGATTGGGGTGCTGCCATGTTTTCGTTGGGGGGAATTTAATCTTAACCCTTCATTTCTTAGTTAATTAGGCAATATTCTGTTACCCAGTAATTAAATAATTATCTGCATAATTAAGAATTATTTCAAATTACATAAAATTTTACTTATTTTTAATTCCTTTTTATATATTATCGTAATGTAGTACTGCAAGGCGTAACATCATTGTAATATAATACTGCAGGACGAAATATCGACGTAATATTGTAGGGCGTAACATCATTCCCCCCTTTGGAACATTCGTCCTCGAATGTTAACTGATGCTCTTAATACTTCTACGAATAGTCATTTATGAAAGTTGTGCGTTTGCTCTTTTTGTTTGTATCATTTGGATTATGCCACAAGGAAAGAAGAGATAGTCTTAACGTACCTGAGCCGATTCTCTTGACAATCACTCCAACACATGTCAATCACGACAAAACACGTAACAACGAGATTGAAGTACGAAAAAATCTGTATGACATTCTTGAAAAATGTTATACCGGTTCCCTTAGAATTGCAAATGATGTTGCTATTACATTATGTAGTTTCGTATGAATTCAGTTGTAGGTTTGATCCGTTACTTTGCAAATATATGTATCTCCCTTTAATGAATTAGGGAGATCTCTTATCATATTGGTTGTGGGCCTCACTTGATAAGGATTATTTTGTCAAAATCCCCTTAATATTCCACCTAGCCACATAATCCGAAGAGTTATTGTTTGGTCTTAGCAAATAAACCTCTTGCTGCCACGTTGGGGGTGATATTTCCACTAAATAATTATCCATCAATTTCCAATTGATTTGTTAATTTCCCACTCAAATTAATAATAATCCATTACCAACATAATTAGGCAATATCTTAATTTACTTAAAACACAAATCACTTTTAACATATTTTATATAGCTTACTATCATGGTCATGTGGTACCTTTTATGACACTAGTTCATAAATACCAGGTATTATAGCTTGGACTGTATTTTATCCCAAATTGACAACCTTCAACAAAACTCTTTTTTTTAATTATTTACACTCTAACCTTCACAGCACTTACTTATCACATGTTATAAATAACATATATACTTTTAACCTAAAAAATAATCTCATTCCTAAGCCTACGTCGAGTAACTTATGACGAAACTTTAACGTACGAAAATGCGAAATGTAACAATAATATAAAAATATGGTAATATAAATAAAATGGAACGACATCACCCTTTGTACTTTTACTCTCAAATGAAATTGCACGGCATCACCCTTCGTGCTTTACAATTTTCTTCATATGATAAAATATATGAAATGGCACGGCATCACCCTTCGTGCTTTACACTCTCACTCACATGATAAATATATGCAATGTCACAGCATCACCCTCCGTGCTTTACACTCTTCCTCACCAAACATATGTATATCAATGACAAGCAAGGTAGGAAGCATAAATAACATCAAGTAGAGTGGTTAAACGAATATTCCAAATGAACCTCAATCACCACGTTCAATCCAACAATAGTTCAATAAACCCTCAAGAACCTTATTGTTCAAGTATTTCAATATGACGCCCCAAAGGGATCATCACCTATTTTCTTACCCATTATGTACTTCTGAGGCCTTGAAAGCCTCATTTAGGGTTGCCTCAATTTGCATGCGCAGTCCGGGCGCGTAGCCGAAAAGCTTAAATATGAATTCTGTGAGAAAAATGCTAAATTTTAATATTAAAATAAATCAATTTGACTTCGGTCAATTTTTTAGGTAAACAGACTCGGACCCGAGATTTGACAGTCCTAGAGGGTCCGTAGGAAAATATGGGACTTGGGCGTATGTCCGGAATCGAATTCCGAGGTCCCAAGCCCGAGAAATGAATTTTTGTGTGAAATTGTTTTCTGAAAATAATTAAGAAAATTGGAAATAAAAACTACTTAGGAAGTGATGGTATAGGGCTCGTATATTGGTTCCTGCACCCGGTACAGGTCTTATATGTGGTTTAAGCATTTTCTGTAAAGTTTGGTTGAAATCGGACGTCGTTTGATGTGTTTCAGACTTAAAACTCTACATTTAAAAGTTTATGAAGTTTGAAGAAAAACTAGTGATTTTGAGGTTTGATTCGTCATTTTTGATGTTATTTTGGCGGTTTGATTGCATGGTTAAGTTCGTAGGATATTGTTGAGTGAGTGTATTTGTATTTGGTTAGGAGCCCTGAGGGCTCGGGAGTGTTTCGGAGGTGTCTCGGGATTGTTTGAACTTAGGAAAAATTGCAGAAAGTTCAGTTCTGGTGTTCTGGTATGTTGTTCTATGCGATCGCATAGGAGCATCCGCGATCGCACAGTGTAAGTCTCAGGTGCCCTGTCTTTGTTCTATGCGATCGCAAGAATTCATCCGGCTTTGCGTATCTTAGCCCCATTCCTTCAATGCGATCGCATCCCTCCTTCCGTTATCGCAATTCATTTCGCCTAACCTGGGAATGAAGCCCATTTTCTTCTACGCGTTCGCAACACCCCTCCTGCGATCGCAATGGTTAAACTTCCCTTTCCCTATGCGATCGCGTAATTCTCTCTACGACCGCATAGAGCAATTTTGCCCAGTTATATTTTTAATTTTCAGAACAATGTAGTTACGGGATTTTCATAAACACTCACGAACTCCTTCTTCTCCAAGGTCCTTAGGCATCCATTAAAGCTCTCTTTCACCAACACTTCTTGGGTTTCAACTCGTTTTCTTCATTTTTCATCAATATCTATTGAATTCCCAAGCCTAAAACATGTAATTTAGGGTAGAAATTGGGGAAAATAAGTAGAGTTAGGGATTTCTACTTTTTTTTGATTTAGACCTCGTTTTGGGGTCGGATTTGAAAACAAATTACATATTCGGGCTCGTGGGTGAATGGGGGATATGAATTTGGTCCGAACCTCTTATTTTGACCAAGCGGGCCCGGGGTCGATTTTTGTGTCTAGCATGACCGTGAGTCCTTATTTTTGTGAATGTTTTGGTTTTTGTTATAACTTTCATATTTATTGATGACTTCTATGTGTTGTAAAGAGTATGTGAAAGGAATTCTGATCTTTAAACTTCGTGGAGAGTTGGCTCAAGTTGAAATACAAATTATGAAAGTATACGAGATAAGTAAAGCTTTGGAGCATTGGCTCGAGTCATAATGTGAACTATGAGATGAAAGTGAAAGAAAGAGAAAGAGTTATTGGTTTATTCTCTTGCCGGAATATTTTGTTGTTTTGTTGATTTTCTCCCTTGCCGGGATATGGAAACTTATTGATATTGTTCCCTTGTCAGGATTTCACTATTTAATTGCATTCCCTAGCCGGGATTTCCATCGTTATTTGTTTATCTCCTTGCTCCTTATTTGTGAATGTTGTTTGGGTGAGGAAGAGTGATAAAGCACAAAGGGTGATGCCGTGCATTGTTTGTTTATTGTAAGGAAATAGTGTAAAGCACGAAGGGTGATGCCGTGTATTGTTTGCTTATTGTGAGGAAAGAGTGTTAAAGCACGAAGGGTGATGCCGCGCCGTACGATGTACCATTCCGTGCCGATTCTATTGATTATATGTGAGGAGCGAGAGTAAAAGAACGAAGGGTTATGCCGTGCACATGTTATTGCTTGGTGAGAACGAGAGTAAAAACACGAAGGGTGATGCCGTGCACTTGTTGATTTCTGTTTTCATTACTTATGATTGAGTTATGTTATTTCCTTCATTACTGGACGTGTCTTATTTGGAAATTATTGTTCCCTACAGCATGCTCTCCTTCCCATACTGTTTATATGTCTTTGAATTTCAATTCCGTTGTATATATATATATGAAATTGCACAGGTTTACGTGGTAGTCCGGTCTAGCCTCGTCACTACTTCACCGGGGTTAGGCTAGGCACTTACCAGCACATGGGGTTGGTTGTGCTGATGCTACACTCTGTGCTATTTTGCACAGATCCAGGTTTCGAACAGCAGCATCAGTAGTGTGGGAGTAGGCCTTCAGTCAAGCGAGACATCGAGGTAGCCTTGCAGGCGTCCGCATGCCCAGCGTCTCTTCTATCCTTTACCTCAGTCTGTTTTCTCATTGTACTCGAGACAAACAACTATATTTTCTTTCAGACTTTGTATTTAGCACTCTTAGTAGTTTGTGAGTGCTGTGACACCAATCTTGGGTAGAGGCTGATATTGAATTTTCCGCATTTCTATTCCGTTTTTTATAATTTAAGACTTCCGCTTATTATTTAATTTCGTTACTTTTATATTATTGCCGATAATTGTTAAAGAGGGATTATGTATTTAATGAAAAAGTAATTAAA
The DNA here is from genome assembly GCA_026770625.1 of Nicotiana glauca. NCBI lineage: Eukaryota > Viridiplantae > Streptophyta > Magnoliopsida > Solanales > Solanaceae > Nicotiana > Nicotiana glauca. The sequence continues at coordinate 85,025 of MU729390.1, forward strand.
TATGGCTTGCCTAACTCCCACTAGTAGGCGCCATCACGACTCCCGAGGGTAGAAAATCCGGGTCGTGACATTCAACAAACCTAAAAATGATCTAAAACTCAAGTATAAAATCTAATATCTCAAGAATAATGGTCGTAGCAATGTATTAGTGATTAAGCATAATTATGACCGAATTAGACACATCAATATTTCTTAAAATACTGTCAAATTTTAATCAAGTTATAATAAACTAAATCTTGGTTTCTAACATTTAATTCCATATTCTCAGTAATCTAGTAGTCAAGTAAGGCATGAAGCAAGAAGGTCACATAATTCTACATGGCGCAATTTATGGTATTGTTTACCCCCGAGCATGATTAACCCTGCCACATGCTTATACGCTCATCATGTCACATATGTAGCACCCCGAATGTAGCAAATAATGGCAATTAGTAGGAAAAATTTCCTCAACAAAGTTAGGTAAGACACTTACCCAGAACAAGCCAAATGGATACACTAGAAGCGTCATCCCGCTCAAATCATCTTCCGAAAGGCTCGAAACTAACTAAAAATAACTCACAATCATTAAATAATGCCATATGAATCAAACCTAATCGATAAAGGTCGAATCTTTACACATTTACTTAAAGTGAACTAAAAAATCAAACTCGGGCCCGCACCTCAGAACCCGACAGAACTGACAAAATCCGATAACTCATTCAATTACAAGTCCAACCATACTACTTTCGCTCAAATCCTACTCTGAATCGATGTTCAAAACTCAAAAATTCACTTTAGGAGAGTTTAGACAAAAAAAACCCAATTTCTCTTTTGAAATCATGAATCAAAGGCTAAAAATGAAGATGAAATTATGGAATATAATCAAAATCGCTCAAATCCGAGAACCATATCTAAAAGTGTGATAAAATGTCTGAAACCTTCGAAATCAAGTACTTTATAATATTGCTCCAGCAATACCCTTCGCGAACGCGGAAAGACCATCGCGTTCGCGATGAACAAAATCACACCGACACAAAAAAACTCTACGTGTTCGTGGCATAGTCCTTGCGGACACAATGCAAAGCAGAACCAAGCCTTCGCGAACGCGGCTACTATTTCGTGAACCCGAAGAAATTTCCTCTAGATCCTCAAATACAACTCTATGCGAACGCGTCACCTCATCCCGAACGCGGAACACAATCAACTTATCTTTCGCAAACGCGTTCCATATATCGTGTCCGCAAAGAATAAATTCACAGCAGACCAAATTACACTTCTCGATCGCTGCTGGACCTTCGCTATCGTGAAGAACACCAGAAGCAAGAGGTAACAACAGAACCCAACAATCACAACATGACCCAAAATGGTTCGAAACTCACCCTAGCCCTTCGGAACTCAGTAAGAACTTACCAAAAAATCTCATAATATAATACATACTTACTAAAGACCTCAAATCACACATAACAACGTCAAAACCACGAATCACACCTCAAATAAAAACTAAATGAACTTTTGAACTTTAAACTTCCAAATCTCGGAATGACCTCAAATTTTGCATACAAGTCTCAAATGATATAACGTAGCTATCCAACTCCCAGAACCAAAATCCGAACACGATATCATCAAAGTCAACTTTAGGTCAACTTATGAACATTCGAAAACTCCAAATTACCAACTTTCGCCAATTAGCACCAAAACCTCTAAGAAACACCCAAATGCAAATATGAGAATATGCCCAAGTCCAAAATTACAATCCAGACCTAGCAGAACCATCAAAACTCCGATCCGAGGTCAAACACACAAAAGTTAAACTTGGTCAACCCTTCCCACTCAAAGCTTCCAACATGAGAATCCTTCTTCCGAATCGATCCCGAATCACCTAAAAGCCAAAACCAACGATCGACACAAGTCATAATACATCATATGAAGCTACTCAAGACTTTAAACGGCTGAGCGGAATGCAAATATTAAAAACGACTGATTGAATTGTTACAAAAAGAATATGAGAAAAAAAGGTTTTACTTTTTCCACTTCTTCACACACCTCCAAATAAAAATATATTAATACATAGTCCAAAAGTGGAAATTTGATTGTTAATTAACATTTCCATTGGTAATGCCAACAAACGTTACATAACATTGGAAGCAATTAAGCCAAAAAACAAACAGTAAATTCATTATCATAAAAAATCAAACTTATTTTGATAGCGTCATGATAGCCATTAAAGATTAGTAAAAATATTATATTCAAAGTTATTCAAATTTGCAGTCATGAATATTAAAATATATTCAATTGATTGATATAATAAAGACTCATTAAAATAATATTAAAATAATGAACCTAGACTTTAATTTGAATATTTCTTCGAGTTATTAAAATTATTTTTCTAACAGATTTTACACAATGCTACCAGTAAATTTACTGCTATTGAAATCCTTAGTAAAGTGATACTATTATCTCTATATATTAATCACAAGAAGCAGAGCTTTGTTAAAACGGCACAAATTTTTGCTATAATTAAAACTAGTATTAGTGTCCGCCGCGCGGACACTAATCATGTCAAATATTTAAGTTATTTGGATTGTATGTAAATAATCTTAAAATTTACACTTTCTCAATAAATATAGATAATCGCTGGATATTAACTACATGGAAAAAATTAACCATTTCTTGTATTTTTCTTCCTTGATAACATTCTTGCCGGTATCATTGGATCCTAAAAACAGTCAGGAAGCAAAATAATAACTCATATTTATGACAAAACAATCAAATGTTGAGACAATGAATGAGTCTTTGGATAAGACTTAACTCTTTTACTACTACTTGAACTCTTATTTGGTCTGTTGATATCTTCTAAAAAATATTTCTTTCTTACAATTTCAGTTTCTAAAATATTAATTTTCAATAATAATTATTTTTATAATAATGTAATTAAAATATTATTCTTAATTCAAAACTCATTTTAGTTGGCTATCTAAAACTATAAAAAAAATAATCTTTAGCTAGTGAATTTTTGTTACTCCATTTTGATATTTAACACTAACCATGTTAAATATCTGAATTATTTGAATTATATGTAAATAACCTTAACATTTAAACCTTCTAAATAATTATAGATAATCGTAAGATATTAATTAAGAAACACTACATGAAAAAAGACTAACATTTTCTCAATTCTCGTAGTGATAATTTTATTTGTGCACTATTCTCATAGGTGTCATTGGAACCTAAAAATAGCCACAAAGTGAAATAATAACTCATATTTATGGCAAAGCACAAAGGTTGACACGATATAAACGATTATTTGATTACGACGTGACTCTTATACTACGACTTGAACTCTTATTTGGTATGATTTTTGTCACGACCCAATTCCCAAACCCGGTCGTGATGGCGCCTCTCGTGAAGACAAGGCCAACCAACAGAACATCAACACCTCTTTAACCGTTACTTAGCATGAATAAGTCTAAAACATTAATAAAATTATCATAAGCACAGAAGAGAAGTGATAAAATAGGGAACCATCCCGACACATCCCAAAATCAGGGTGTCATAAGTTATGAGCTACTACAGAGTTTAAATTAAGTCTCTAAAATGTAAAGTCTGATACAACTGTCTGAAGGAAAATCCAAATATATGAAATAGGAGAGATAAGGGTTGCAGACGTCAACAACTACCTCGTCACTCCGCCTAGCCTCCTGATCTGGGAAGAATCAGTGCTCAGGGGTAGACTCCACAATGCCTATATCTGTACACATGATGCAGGGAGTAATGTGAGTATTCTGACCGAGTGAGTAACAAATATAAATAATATCTGAAAGTAAGAAAGCACATAACAACACAAGGCAGTTCTATATCAGTTAGTAAAAACAGTAATCCGTAGAATAGGACAGTATAAAAATGAAATATCCTTTTTAAAGTAAAACCAGTAAATCAGATAAAATATCAAATAAATAGTGAATAGAAATCTGCCCCTCAGGCCCAGTATCAATCGCTCAGAAGTAGTATCAGCCCCTCGGGATCAGTATCACATCACTCATATTAGTATCAGCCCCTCGGGCTCAGTATCATATCACTCATATCAGTATCAGCCCCTCAGGCTCAGTATCAAATAACATGGGTACCAACGCTCACTGGGGGTGTACAGACTCCGGGAGGGGCCCCTTACGGCCCAAGCGCAATATCAAGCAACCTCGTGGCATATAAAACAACGCCTGAAAGCCTTCTCACATCACACTCGAGTTCTGAAAGCCTCCTTGCATATCACTTGAGGCCTGAAAGCCTCCTCACAATACACTCGAGGCCTGAAAGCCTCCCCACATATCACTCGTGGCCTGAAAGCCACACTCAGTCCAGAAAATATCATAAGACCCTCGGGCATCAATAAAATAATAAATTCTCAGCCAGAACATCAGTGAGACATCATTTATAGTATCAAAAATTCATTTAAAAAGGCCGAGTTTGCAAAACAGTACAATCATTAGGACTGAGTTCAGATATCATGTCAAAATAGTGAGGAAATAGAGATAACAATCCCCGAAGGATTCAAATAGTTGGCTTTAAGCCCAAAACATGGAAATAAGCCCAAATCACGATGATAAACAAATCAACTTAGTCAAATACGTGGTAAAATATCAAATGGGACGGACCAAGTCACAATCCCCAGTAGTGAACAACCTCGCGCTCGCCATTAAGCGCGCATTTCACCTCAACACAGCGCTACATTGTGCAAATCCAGGGTTTCAAACCCTCAGGATATCATTTACTATCATTACTCACCTCAAGTTGGCTAAAAGTCTAGCTCGCTATGCCTTTTCCTCTCGAATCGACCTCCTCGTGCGTCGAATCTGATCAAAACCACAAGGAATATGTTATATTAGGTTAAGGGAACATAACCCAATCGAAAAGGCTCAAAAAATATCAAAAATCATGAAATTGGCAAAACCCGATCCTAGGACCTACTTCTCAAAAAATCAGAAAATTCACATCACCGGATTCCTTATCTCGCCACGAGTCTATACATATCAAATTTACCAAAAATCCGAGCTCAAACTCCAAATTTTCATTCAAAAAGTCAAGCCCTAGTTCTTCCATTTTTAATCAAATTTCCATGAATTTAAGTGTTGATTCTTCAATAAAATAATGTTTCTAGGTCATAAGACTCACCATCAATCAATTCCCATCGAAAACCTCTTTAATCCCCGTCAAAAAGCTCTCAAGGTCGTTCAAAAATGGTGGAAATGGTCTAAGCTTCGCGAATGAAATGTTATTAAAAACCCTTCTGTCCAGCCTAGATTTCCTCTATGCGATCGCATCCAAGCCTCTGCGATCGCATAGCACAAAATTTTCACCTAAGATTTTAACCCTATGCGATCGCATAAGGGTCCCCGCGATCGCAATGACCAAACAATATACACTGTGCAATCGCATATACATCCACACGATCGCAATGAACAAAATCCAAGCTCCCAATTTTTTCCCTATGCGATCGCACTACTGCCCCGCGATCGCATTGAACAAATGACCACACCCAAAAATCCCTTTATGCGATCGCAACTCTCCTCCCGTGATCGCATAGAACAAAAGTCTGCAACACTGACCTGCAATTTTCTGCAATAGCCCAAGTCCTAAAAACCTTCCGTTAACCATCTGAAATCAACCCGAGGCCCACGGGACCTCAACCAAAAGCACTAATAAATCCTAAAACATCATATAAACTTGTTCCAATCATCAAAACATATCAAACAATGCTAAAACCATCAAATCACATCGGATTCAAGCATAAGTTCTTCAAAAACTTCCGGAATACGCATTTGATCAAAAACCCGACCAAAACACCTCCGAATGATCTGAAATTTTGCACACACATCCAAAATTACCTAACGAAGCTACAGCAACTCTCGGAATTCCATTCCGACCCTCGGATCAAAATCTCACCTATCAACCGAAATTCGCCAATTCAAGCCTAATTCTACACCGGACCTCCAAAATCACTTCCGATAACACTCCTAAGCTACAAATAACTTCCCGAAGCTAATCGAATCACCGAAAATTACATACGAGCCCTCTAACTCATAGGTCAACATCTGGTTAACTTTTCCAAAACAATCCTTCCTTAAAGAGACTAAGTATCTCATTTCCATCCAAAATCAATCCAAATCAAATCATTCACCCAAGACTCGTATAATAACACATCAGGAAGCAGAAAATAGGGGAAACGAGGTGGTAACTCATGTGACGACGGGTCGGGTCATCACAATTTTATCTTTCAAAAAATATTTCTATTTTGGAATTTCAATTGTTAAAACTTTATATATATTTAATAATGATTACCTTTATAATGATGCAAGTAAAGATATTATTCTTAATTTAAAATTTACTTTAATCGGCTATCTAAAAACTTAAATGGTTCTTTGGCCGAATTTATTTTAGTATGGCTCCACTTTAAGTTTATCGATATCTCTAGCCCCAGAATTCGAATTTTTAATACCCTATATGTCACGACCCAAAATCCACTAAGGGTCGTGGTGGTGTCGGACACTGCTGTCAGGCAAGCCAACCAAATTACTTAATTAAAATCTTGTTTTAATACTTTTGGAATCTAGGATTTTCCTTCAAATTTAGCAATTTTAAATAATATAATCTCAAATCAAATTTAAATGATAAGTAGTTAATACGATACTTCAAACCATCCCAGAACCCGGTGTCACAAGTACATAAGCATCTACTAACAAGAAAATAAAACAACATCCTTCCGGAATACAGTGGACATGAAGTAAGTACAGTACACTGGAAGGGACTGCTCTAGATGCGGCGGTCTCGAATGATGCAGCTCACCTAGTCCCAGAATCATCCGCGCTGCTACGCCCAGCAGGCTGCTAGAGGTACATATACCTATGCAACAAAAATGCACATAAGTGTAGTATGAGTATGTAAACAACGTGTACTCAATGAGTATCCCGCCTAATCTCGAAGAAGTAGAGACGAGATGGTCAACTTCAACACTTACTGGGGGTCAATTGACAATATACTAAAAATATGAGGAAATCATGGATTTATATAGTAGTTCTAATTTACGAAGCCGGAAAACAGGTAAACACCTTCAACAAATAATCAAGGATTTTCAAGGTTTACTCTTTATTATTTTATCAATTTATATCAAGCCACGAAGGGCAAATTTCCCGTTTAAAATTCTCAAGCGACAAATAACATGCGTAAATCATACCGAGACGACAGCCCGATCCAACAAAAATAAAAACTATGCACTGCCGAGGGTCGAATGGCCAGAACCATAGATGCATCTATTTAATCTGCCGAGTCGTTCGACGCGTTCCATCTATTTAAGGTGAAGAAAACATTGGCAAGGCTGCAGTTCATCATTCCAAAATTTGTTCAACACCATCTATCAATTACGAGATCAAAACATTCTTAATTATATCCCTCAATGTATTACAGAAGAGGATGATACTTATCTCACTACTATCCTTGATATGGAAGAAATTACTGCGGTTGTTTTTAATGTGCATGAGTGCTTCAAGCTCTGCTGAGCCTGATGGTTATAACGGCACTTTCTTTCATAAATACTTGGACATTATCATCGATGATATTAAAGACTTTGTGCAAGACTTCTTCAATGGGAAAAGGCTTACCAAGTTTTTTCTCACACTTGTTTGGTTTTGTTACCTAAAGTGGAATCTCCAACCAATTTCTCTGAGCTTAGGCCTATTAGTTTGAGAAACTTCACGAGCAAGATTATTTCCAAGATTCTTTCTAGAATAACGCCATGCTTCACAACTCATATCTGATAATCAAAGCGGATTCGTCAAAGGGAGATTGATCATAGAAAATGTTTTACTTGCTCAAGAAATTGTCCAGAATGTCAATCAAAGTAATAGAGGAGGCAACGTGATTATTAGCTCGACATGGCTAAAGCTTATGACAGAACATAGTGTAGCTTCCTCATGTCAGTAATGATGAAATTCAATTTTTTTCAAACAATGGGTAGATATTATTTGGGGACTAGTTAATGAGGTTGGTGCTCTTTCATTATCAATGGTGTCAGAAAAGGTTTTTTTACTTCCTCACAAGGCCTTAACCAAGGTGATCCTTTATCATCATCCTTGTTTATCATTGGAGCTGAAGTACTTTCCAGATCCCTTAACAACCTTATTCACCATGAAAAGTTCACCCCTTTTTACCATGGATCAGAGAGTATCTATTATTAACCATTTAGCGTATGTCGACGATATTGTTTTCTTTTGTGGAGGTAACACTGCCTCGATCAAACTCATCAAAAAGCAGATTAATAGGTATGAGAAAGCATCTGGGCAAAAATTCAATAACAACAAAAGTTATTTCATCACCTCTCCAAACACTTCTACCAATAGAATCATGGAAGCTTCATGTTTTATCGATAAAAAATTTCGTTTTATATATCTTGAATGTCCGATTTATTATGGTAGGAAGAATGTTAGTTTGTTTGATGGTATGCTTGCTAAGATTGTTAAAAAGGTTAATGGTTGGTAGAGTAAGTTGGTGTCGACTGGAGGCAGAATTATTCTTATCAAACATGTCTTACAATCTATGCCTACCTACATTCTCTCTGCTATGATAAAGGTACTATTAAGCTTATGGAGAAATATTTTGCAAATTTTTTCTGGGGCTATATGGATGGTAAGAACAAGTATCGTTGGAGTTCTTGGGATAATATGTGCATACCCAAAGAAGAGGGTGGTATCGGGATAAGGAGTATGGAAGATATTATTGAAACCTTCAACATGAAGAAGTGGTAGATATTCAGAACTCACCCTTCATTATGGGCCAATTTCCTCAAATATAAATATTTAAAAAGATCCCACCCAATGAGCAAATTACCCATATCATCTGATTCTCATACATGGAAGTAATTGATGAAGACTAAGGTCAAAGTAGAGCCCAATATCACATAGAGATTCAAGCTGGTAATTCAAGCTTCTTGTAGGATAATTGGACTGGTAATGGTCCATTAGCTAGGCTAATACAGGGCCCTGGGAAATCTGTCAAACTTCAAGTGAACAATTTTTTACACAATGGAGCATGGGATATTGATAAGTTGAACCAAATCCTTCCTTTTCACCTAATTGATTGCATTATCAGTTTAGATAATTGTAACTATTACAAGAAGGACTTCCTTGTCTGTAATATCTCAGAAGATGGTCAGTACTCTAATAAATCTGCCTGGCATTCCATCAGAATGAAAAGGCAGAAAATGAGTTCATGAGTAAGGTTTGCCATAATTCTATTCCTTTTAAAACTTCTTTTATTACTTGGAGACTATTTAAAAGAAAATTACCTTTGATGATACTGTAGGAAGGTTTGGTACTAACATTATCTCTAGATGTTCTTATTTTAACTCTGCACATGTGGAAACTATGGAACATGTCTTCGTGAATAGTGATGATGCGATCTACATTTGGAAGGAAATTGGTGATCCCCTGGGAATTAAGCATGATTCTGGCACCGTAATAGGAACATTCAAAAGATGGTGGGAAGAGAAGAACAATAACAGAGTGCATAAGCTGATCCTCCAAATTGCACCTACTTTGATATGTTGGGAAATCTGGAAACGAAGGAATTCCTCTAGATACGGCAGTCAGAAGAGATTACAAGTTGAATCACATGAAGCATCAAACATTTGGACTATCAAATTGTCTATTTCAAAACAAATGCCTGGAATTGATGTTAATCTTCAATGTCCTATGGTATGTGTTGCGGCCAAACGCACACGCAAGCATACACGGTCGTCAAGTAATAAAGTAGTGAGTAGAATATCGTTCTCACGAAGACTTGTGATTAACTGTTGACCTATTAAAACTCACTTAACTTATCTATCCAAGAGGTTTATCACAAAATAGAGATATAACTAATTTACTACCTAAACTATCAAGCAATAATTTAACTAGAACAATTATCCAAACAACCAGCAATTTCGAGTAACAAACAGTAGGAGATGATATTCCAGGGTCACTGGCTAACTGACAATCGTGTTGTGTTCTTGGCTTAAAATGACTAATTGATTTATCAGGATTGTTGATTGACAGGGTTAATATTGATCATAAGAATCTGTCGAGTTCTTACTCACCTATTCAAGTTAACTCAATGCCTGTATGTCAATGGAATTAAGATTAACAAGAATGCATTTACAATTCCTGTATTTCAACCACAAGGCAATTGGGTATATGTCTATCCAAATTGCTAATCCGTTCCCCGATACTCGGGTTCAAGAACTTGCTCTATTTAATTTTATATGCAATCTAAAATTTCCACTTTCGAGTTCAACTAAAGATTCGTAGATAATATTTCATTGTTAGCTACTCAACGAAATAATTAAAAGCAAAATTAAATAAACAACACAATATGATAAACCAACTTTGTCAAATTAAACTTCAAACAACTACATTCACGTTTCACCCATGACCCTAGAACAATGCGGTTTAGCCACTCACACTAGTGTTCATCACAAATAGCAAAAACAAAGGGAAGAAAAGAAGAACTTGATGGTCAAATCTCCTCCTTGCCTCTCGCCTCTCTATTTCTTGCACTAGACTATGAAAACCTTGATGAATCATCCTTGGGAGAGCTTGACTTTATATAGGTTAAGTGAGATTTTCTCCAGATTTCCAATTATACCCCTAACAAATACTTTCTAGACTTTGGACTAGCGCGGTCGCGTATTTGGACGCGCTAATGGCCGCTCTAGTAGGACAACTTTCTATCTTGGCTGCGCTAAAAGTAGCACGATCGCGCGTCTGGGCGAGCTAGCCCAGATCTTTAATTCCTTGATTCTTTTCCTCGTCTTCGTGCATACTCTGCTCCGAGGGGTCGTTCTTGCTCAAAACATAGTTCCAATCACCTCTTTAAGGCATCACATAGGCTCCTCGTCCTGCAATATATACAATTCACAATTAGAGCCCATTTTTAATCAATTAACCATATTATGACACTAAAACATAATCAAGTTGGAGCATAAACAATCGCCAAATTACCTAGATTTAGCTTATTATCAACACCCCACACTTAATTCATTGCTAGTCCTCGAGCAATCACATTATACTTTCTAAAGGTTCCTTCACTCAACCATTTCCCCTAATGCATTACACCCCGAATAATTTACATACATTACGCATAGCAGTGAACAATACTAGCCTCAAAGGTCGACTCTCAAGTGCCATGCAATATCCATACTTCCTCAAAGTACTCTACACATAAGTCAAGACTTGCTTTTCCTTCACGAATCACATGCCCTCACAATCACAGTAAAGAAAATAAAATCAATCCATATATTTGAATCTCATCCTCACATATATCAATGAAAATCGCTCACCCTCACAAAAGAAGTCACATGCATGTAATTGGTACCATAGGCTTGCCCTTAATGTAAATCGCTTCTAATGTAGGCTCACTCGATCTAAAATCAATTAGGACATTTTCATGGTTGTAATGTGAGCTAAGGGACGTGTAGGATATATTTAGGAATAGTGAATAACCCTTCTAAGCACTTTAACACATCACATAATCAACTTTAAGCGCAATTTCCTCAATCCACTTCACTTTCACAAACAATATCACCCCAAAAATGCTCCTTTTCGCTTTAAGCACTACATTAATTCATATCCACTAGCTGGAACAAGACAACAATATTTAATCTCTTTCGTGTATATATATATATATATTTTTTCAGATTATTCTTTCCTTTTTTTTCCAATTTCTACTAGTGGTGTATTAGTTTACAAAACAAGTGCAGCTTTCTTCTTTTCTTTGGTTCCACTCAAAAGCCACCCCACACTTAGTTCCTTCTTACTTCTTTTTGCGCTCATCTCACAATTAAAGTGCTTTAAGAGGTAAAAGGATCAAAACAATGTCAATTAAGAACAAAAAGGGTATAGGCTTGTAATGTGGGTGTCAAACAAAAGTCTATAGGCTCAAAAGTGTTAACTAGGGATAAGTTTTATTTGTGTTAAGTAATAAAGCTCAAAAAGATCAAAGGAAGCCTAAAATCATTTTTCAAACCGAGCATCACCTTAAATTTCACTTCAACTCACATACCGGGCAAGTTCTAGACACAAGTACAAAATATGGACTACACAAAAACCTCACCACACATGGCATATGACTCATTCCAGATCAGCTCATCAAGACGCTCCATTACGAGTATTCAATTCAGTAACAAACATACAGATTAAGGCACTTTAGTGAGATTCAACAAATAAGACTAAGCGTTACACTCTANAATAAAAGCCAAGGGGGAGTTGTTACACTACCTAAAAAATCAAAAATAAAAAATCAAAAAAATCCTTTTGGTGTTTTATCTAGACTAACTTCTATCAAGAAAATTGTCTAAAGGATCTGTCATCAGGAATAGTCTACATATTTTCCATTTTTTTCTCGACTCAGTCCCTTAAGAACCCCGCCGAAAGGGATCCATCGTCGGGACGAGCCACTTATCTGCTTTAAACTAATGATTCCTACTCAACATCACCAAAACTATCAAAGCAAAGTGAAACAAAACGAACATTCAATTGATACAACTACACACATACAATGAAGTACCCCTACCCCACACTTAAAAATGAAGACATGTCCCCATGGCTTAAACTTTGAAAGAGCAGTGAGGTAAAGGAACTTCCCTGAAGGCTCACTCCTGGTTGGAGACGGTGTCTGGGTTGACGTTGCACGCACGACCCAGAGCTCGCACCCAACCCATGATATTCTTTTCCGACTTCACTTGTCGGTCAGCTGCCGCGTCTACTCGGGTGCCCAAATCAGTCATGGAGGTTCGCAAAACAGCCATCTCCTACTCCAAAGTAGTGAAACGGGATACCCAGGCAGCTCCTGAAGATGTTGCAGTCCCAGATGGTCTTGCAGCTGCCACATTTTGCTCCTGAGCCTGTGGTGTTTCCCCCACGTTCTCCTCATCGTCCTCCTCTTTATCAGAATCATCAAAGCTACTACTCGCCGCCTCCTCTACTACTTCCGGTTCGTTGCATGTGGTCACTTTATCAGCACGGAACTTGCTTTCCTTTCGCACCAACCTATCCACAACTCGATTTTTGGTCACCCGAGAATCCCTACATAGTTAAGTCACTAAAGAAGGGAAAAAGAACCCATACCTTTTGACTTGGCTGCGGACGAATATCTCTTCATGCATCACTTTGGCCACATCGAAGTCGTCACCATTTACAAAGAATAAAATCAAAGCAGCTCGGGGCCCATTTACCTCTGTAGTATTATGAGATGGAATCAAGCGGTTGTTTATGAGGTACAACTAACACTTCCCTTCAAAGGTGAATACTGAGGACTGGAATTTCTTCCCATAGTTGTAAGGTCCCGTAAATAATTTTTCGGTCTCAAAACTTAGTAACTCGTGGTGTCGACTCTAAATATATGTTAGGATTGTGTAGAATTCTTCGCGGCAAGCTTGCGAGCCGCGGTTCGGACCCTTGGTAGTGATCTAAGCCTTTAAAACTCAAAAGAATCAATTTTCCAGAAAATTGTCATTTATGCGGTCCAGAATGCGGTTGCAGATCAGCTATGCGGACCGCATTCCTGCTGCAGAGTGAAGCAGAAGAATTGTCAAAATTGAAGTTGAAAATATGGTCCATTATGCGACCGCATAATCAATATGCGGACCGCATTCCTGCCGCATAGTTAATCAGAGAGTTAGTCTAAGTTGATATTATAAATGCGGTCTATTATGCGACCGCATAATCAGTATGCAGACCGCATTTCCTCCACATACCCAGGCAGAGATATTCAGTGATTGGGGTCGGTTCTACGGTCCAATATACGGACCGTATTCCAATTCGGCGATCGCATAGTGCGACCGCAGATCTTGCTCGGGCTTCTATTTTCTAAAATTTAAAACCCGACCCCCTTTCTAATAAATCTCCCTAAACCATCATTTTAACCATTTTTCTGAGCAAAAACAAGAGAGAGGGAGGAGGGTTTCTTGAGAGAAAGTTCATTTTCTTCAAAAATTGTTCCTCAAATTAGCTGGTCCGGGAAATTTTAAAGCAAGTGTCTTCATCTCTATTTCTACAGGTAAAATCCCTACCCCGTTTTCATTGACTCTCAGATTTATTGAGAGGGGGAAAGTCTCATGCATTAGTTCTTGATAATAGGGGTTGAAACACTCAGTTATGTTTATTAAAACCTAAAATCTAGTAAGAGTAGTTGGGAAGGAGTAAAGAATTGTGTAAAGAAGGGTTGATAACCTAAATGTGTTCGGTAGTGATTGTGAACCTTGATTCTAAGAAATATGTATTTATTTGTGCACTAGATTGACGTTGCTAGGCTTTTGGTAAAGTTGGAAGTAGAAATTAAAAGGGAATTCGGCTCCAGGTATGTATGGCTAACCTTGACTTTGTAAAATCGCCTTGCTGGTGTTCAGATGTTTGGTATGTGACATCCACGTGGGTAAATTGTGAAATTCGTGTGATTTGCATGGTTGTGATTATGATATGTGGTATTAGATGAGAAACAAATAACGTAGGAAATTGTAAGTGATGCAACTGGAATAATTGTGATATTAACATCTATGGCTTATCGTGGACAAGTATTGTTGTAACGTGAAACATTTGTGAATTGTGGAATATGACGGAAATAGTATTGATGGTTATGGAAATACTTGTAAATTATTGTTGCTACTCCTTAAGAAGTGTTGTTGTGATCCTTGTGAATTGATTGTTGTTTTTTATGATTTTTTGTGAATTGAAAATGTACGGTGGGATAGGGTTGCGCGCCGCAACACGAAGTAATAAAGTGCGGGTTGTGGTAATAAGGGTGGCCGAGGTAATAAGGGTGGCCGAGGTAATAAGGGTGGAAAGTGATCGAAATCACTATTGAAATGAAAATATGAGCAAAAATGTGAAATATATTGATGTGGAAATGTGGAAGGGAAACGTGAGAGTTTGTAAAACTTTTTTGGCTTGATTGTTCTTTCTTTATGGAATTGATTGTTGTTTCTGTTACTGTTACTTACTTGTCTATGGCTTGAGTTTACTTGGCGCAAAGTTTGTTATACATACCAGTACAATTCAAGTGTATTGACATCCCTTTTACCGGGGGCGCTACATTCGTATTATGATTGTAGGTGGATCTTCAGCAGGTACTCCAGCCCACCGATCGTAGCTCCCTCTTTGTCTTCCGTCAGTTGTTTTGGTGAGCCCCGTTCCTCTTGGGGCCCTACGTGGCTTAGGCCACTTGTTTCTGTAGTTTTATTCTGCTGTTGTGTAAGGTATAGCTGGAGCCTTATTACCGGCAAATACTGTATTATCCTGTTGTACTTTTATGTATATCCATGTTTCTTTTGTTGGGCAACGAATTAATAACTTCACTAACTGTCACGTATGTATGTATATTTAGCAAAAGTGTTTTAAATTAATTATATGACTAGTTCTTGAGATTATTGAGTAAGGAAAACATGGGGCAACACGTGGGGTAGGAAAGGCACCCAGGTCCGCCTGGTTGGGGGCTTCCCGGTCAGTCGTCGGTCATGTCCCTCGAGTTTGGGGCGTGACAAACTTGGTATCAAAGCCTAAGGTTTTAAAGTGTCCTAGGATATCTCGGAGCCGTGTCTAGTAGAGCCCTTCTTATCGGTGTGTTGTCGACCACATCTATAAGTAGGGGGCTGCACGGACGTTTAGGAATTTACCCACTTCTTTGTTATTCTATATCTTGCGGTGAAGTGAAAAGTGGAAGTATTTATGTCTAACTCGTGCCTTGTTCCGAAATTTTCAGAAATGGCACCTAAGAA
>MU729392.1:5632-35165 GCA_026770625.1 Nicotiana glauca
CGTCGCCTCGGTATGATTTGCGCATGCTTATATTGCTGCCTGGATTTATTTAAGCTGTTACATGCCTCACTATGGCTCGAGATCATATTGTTAATAATGAAAAGAAACCTTGGAAATTTCCTATGAAGGAATTACGTGTTTACTTGTTTCCTCTATTTGGATAAAATTCATGTTAGATAATAAAGCCACTGTTGATATGTATATTGAGAATAAATAACCGTTAGACCATTAGAGTGTGTCAAAGTTGACCATCTTGTCCCTACCCCTTCGTGATTAGGCGGGACACTCACTGAGTACACGTTGATTACGTATTCATACTACACTTCTGTGCATTTTCGTTGCACAGGTATATATATACACACTTCTAGCAGCCTATTGGGTGTAGCAGCATGGATGATGCTGGGACTAGGTGAGTTGCATCATTCGAGACGGCCGCAGCTAGAGTAGTCCCATCCTTTGTACTGTATTTACTTTCTGTCCATTGTATTTCGGACGGATATTGTATGTTATTTCTCCTGTCAGTAGATGATCATGCACTTGTGACTCTGGGTTCTAGGATGGTTCGAAGTATTGTATTAATTGCTTAGCTTTTAAATTCGATTCGAAAATATATTCTTTAAAATTTCTAATAATGAAGGAAAAATCCTGTATTTCAAAAGTGTTAAACGAGATTTAATTTAGTATTTGACTTGGCTGGCCTGACAGCAGTGTCCGGTGCCACCATGACCCTTAGTTGATTTTGGGTCGTGATAACATGGTATCAGAGCAATAGGTTCCCGTCGGTCTCATGAGTCATGAGCAAGTCTAGTAGAGTCTCGCGGATCGGTACGGAGACGTCTGTACTTATCCTCGGGAGGCTGCAGGACTGTTAGGAGTACTTCCCTTCTTGATTTCTTTATCGTGCGATTATATTCCTTTGAGGCTTATGCCTTTGATTCCTTTCCACTCAATCTTGCGCGACGCAAGCGCTTGTTATAAATCAAAAATCGAAGAATTGAAATGGCACTACAAATGTGGTGCGGGATGATTTTTCCCGGTATAGTTGCTTGGACTATCATAGTCACATTATGGAGGGATATTCCATTGTTTTAGCTCTGTAATAGATCTTCTGAGAGCCTTGAGGCTAGGCACAGGTTGGCATGATTCTTACGAGCGATTATTCCACAGTATTGTTGTGATGGTAGGGCGTTTGCCCACGTGTCAGGGCAGTGAATGAATTGAAGGGAGGTTTACTCTATGTGTAATCAACGAGATTCAGTATTTTATTCCCGACAAGGGAAAGTCAATCGAACCAAGGATGGTCGGATGTGGACTAGTGGAAGTAATGAAGTGTGGTAATTGCAAGCGTGAAGGAGTTCTCTCCTCTATTGCGGTGCTGTTGTCCTAATTGACTCCTATTATACTTTGATTAATATGACTCCTATTTGACTTAACTGAAGAGTTTTGCCTCTCTTATTGCTATGTTATATTTTCATAACTACTTGACTGCTGTTGATTTCCTTATTATCGACTTGTATATTGTGGGATCGTTGTTACGTGTTAGTTTTCCCATTATTGAAATGTTTTCTTTATGCCATTACTCTTTTCTGTGGTTATTACTTTGAGCTGATTCTACCATTTTTCTCGTGATTTACAGCCCTGAGTTGATTTACTTATATTACCTGGTATTATTATCATTTGTTGTTGTTATATGTATTGAGGTGATATCCGATCCTTCTGTTGTGCTGTAACTATTGATTCTGTTGGTTGTGTTGTGTATTTACTTTGGGACTATGGATGTGGGATTCCGGTAGCTCCCCCTTGTTTGTTTACTTTTGGGACTACGGGTTAGATTCCCGGGAGATCCCCCTGCATATTTACTTTAGGATTACGGGTTAGATTCCCGGGAGATCCCCCTGCACATTTACATTGAGACTACGGGTTAGATTCCCGGGAGATCCCCCTGCACATTTACTTTGGGACTACGGGTTAGATTCCCGGGAGATCCCCTAAACATATATTGAGGATACCAAGAGATCATCGGGATACCAAGAGATCCCTAGCATTCATATTGAGGATACCAAGAGATACCCTGAACATATATTGAGGATACCAAGAGATCCTCGGGATACCAAGAGATCCCCTGAACATATATTGAGGATACTAAAAGATCCTCGGGATACCAAGAGATCCCTAGCATATATATTGAGGATACCAAGAGATCCCTAGAATTCATATTGAGGATACCAAGATATCCTCGGGATACAAAGAGATCCCCAGCACATATATTGAGGATACTAAGAGATCCTCGGGATACCAAGATATCCCCAGCTCATATACGGAGGATACTGAGAGATCTCCAAGTATTTACATTTGGGACTACCGGACGGTATCCTGGGAGATCCCCGGTTGTTATCCCTGCATTGAGTTGTACTCCTTCCGTGATTATTTTGTCTCCGTTGTAATTGTTGTTATCAATTCAAGTGTTTTAATGGTTTAGATTTCCCTCACGGCTGTAATCCTTTGTGTAGAAATTCATAGTGTTGAGAATACCTCGCCCTATTATTTTATATATATTCAATACTTTAAATTTCAACAATCGTTATATTTTTAACTCAATTGATTTCTCAGCTAAATTTTCCTTAAACTGTTTGAGGTTGTACTTTACTTAAAGGGATTTATTGACTTCTCATATTAAAGGTAATAATTCATTCGATATTGTACTTCAACTGAAAGGGGTATTTTCTTTATCAAATGATTTCTAAAAATAACTTCATCTTTTCTTGTTGATTTCCTATTTGGGTTGGGAGTTGTACCCTACATTATGTTAAGTGAATGAGGCTCCTTGAGCATTCTTAATTGTATTGGGTTATGGAACCTATGACCTGAGTAATATGAGGATATTGTTGTGAAAAATGAGACAAAAATATGTGGGCATGAGGTGCCGTGAAAATATGAAAGTGGACTGAGACCAATATTATTTATGATTATGAAATGAGGCATCACAAGATGACTTTTACTCGAAAGGAAATATATTTATTGAAAAGCATATTATCTTAGAGATTATTACTTGAAGAATTTATAGGCGAAAGATTTATATTTGAAGGACTTGATTAATTGATTGCACTTGAATTTATTATTTGTTGAGAAACATTTATGTTGCCTGCTATTTGTATTACTGGTTGATCATTGTTGCCACCATTGTTATCTGCTTCCTATTATTTTGTACACTATATTGCACCGGTTTATTTGGTAGTCTGGTCCTAGCCTTGTCACTACTTCGCCGAGGTTAGGTAGGCACTTACCAGCATATGGGTTCGGTTGTGCTGATACTACACTTCTGTATATTTTTGTGTACAGATCCAGGTATTTGGTCGATAGTAGCTATTCGTTGCGGTGAAGTCTCAAGGTAAACCTGTTGCAGCATTCGCAGGATTCGGAGTCACCTCCTTATTTTATATTCTCACTACTGTACTTATTTCCTTACGGTTTTGTTTAGAAATGGTAGCGAAAAAAAAACTCTATAGAGCTTATGACTTGTACTACCGGATTTTGGGAAGATGTTCTTTGTATAAGAATTATATTTCAGAAGAATTTGAGATGTTATTATTCATGGTTTTTATTCCACAATTTATTAGGCTTACCTAGTCCTTAAGACTAGGTGCCATCACGAAACCCAACGGAGGCGAAATTGGGTTGTGACACCTTGAATCTTATTTATGGGAATATTCATATTTAAAGTGTGGATTAAATATCTTGTTGTGCTTATCTAATGAATGATTTTGTATCTTTTATGAAGTGAGTTATTGTTTCTTTAATTATTCTTGTTCTTTAATGTTTCCAAAGGGATTAGCTAATCTTAGGACTCGCCCATTAACTCCAAATTAATTTTGGGAAAGATTATTTGGGGTTGATAAAGATTAATTAACAAGAACTTGAGGCTTTAACCCTCGTTTTATAGATTCTACCTAGGGATAGGATTGAACTACTTATAGCCATATCCGGGTGTGCATAATATCTTAATTGTTTTAGGGATAATTCAATTAGAAAGTCTTGTTAGTCTTTGGAAGAAGCTAATATAGAATTATTGCACATGGCTAATTTACATAAACTCGCTCATATTTGTAAAATCACAAAATACATTGGATCGTTACGTGAGTGTAATTCCTAATACATCCATAATTGTAACCATTAATCATTTTACTTACTTTCTAGGTTAGTTTATATTTCCACATTTAGGTATAAATATTTTCTCAAATCTATTCTTAGTGTTTGGTATTGCATAACAAGTGATAATTCTCTTACATTCCTAATTGCCTACATATCATTCTCTATGGGATTTGACCCCAACTCATAGTTGGGTAAATTATATTGCATGCGATCGTGTCCATTTACTTTTTAGTAGTGGATTTGTCATTAGTTGTAATTCTTGTTGTACATTCTATGTTGGGACAACTTGTTGATTTGAATGGTTATTGTTCTTCCTTCAATTATTCATCCGCATTTTGATTGTATTTGGTTATTCGTTGTTATCTTGATGTTGGAATCATTATGGCTTCTTGTGTAAGTCATGCATTCTACTTGATTTGTTGTATTGCTTTAACATGTCAATCTGTGCTTCTGTTATAACTTGGTAAATTTATTGTCAATGTGAATTTAATTGCGTAAAGTCATTATATCATATTCTGTTGTGTTGTTGGTAACACAACGACTTAAATAACAATTATTGACATGCTTTATTCCATGTATCTCTTAAGATAGTCTCACTATCTCACTCAACGCCTAATTATTGAAAATGGTTATCGCCCTTTTACTATAATTTAGTTCTCAAAATTATACTCAACATCCTGTTGATTGGTATCTTACTTAAAATTGTTATAATGTTTCTCTTTTAGCAAAATTCTATATTTAATTTGTTAATTTAACTGATGTTTTGCTTTGTTTAAATATGACATTTTACTCAATTTTATTACTTTCTACATCAAATCCATATGATACTCTATTTTGTGTAAATTGTTTTTTATTTTACTTTAATTGATTTCTAAAATAAACTTATTATTTTATTTGACACCTTACTTTATTCAAGATTGTCATCATGCTTTATGGTGTTTAAATATAACTCTCGATTATTTTAATTGATATTTGTTACGGTTACAATGTACATAGTATCACGCGGGCCTTGCCATGTGAAGGTGATTGTTATTGTGGGCACGAGGTGTCATACATGTAAGATTTGAAAATTATGGTCCCTGATTTGTGATTTACGAGGCGTGGTGCCTTGGGGTATTCTTGTTTTAGGCCCATGAATTGGGAACGATTTGATTATTTGAGTTGTCATTGGTTCCTCCTTATTTGAGTTCATTCATGCCTCATTGATGTCCTGATTATGTTGCTTCTCTATTACCCATTTACTACTTGATGCCATTTGCATTTCTATTATTTCGTTATTCGTTGTAAATCAATAATCTTTCCACTTTTAGCCTTATATTAATGTTCTTTCTATTACTAGCTTCATGTATATCTTGTACATGTTTCTATGTCTAGTAGGTGTTTTGACTAGGCCTCGTCACTACTCTACCGAGATTAGGCTTGATATTTACTAGGTACTATTATGGTGTACTCATGCTACACTTCTGCACATTTTTGTGTAGAACCAGGTATTTCTGATCGTGATATTAAGAGTTGTGTCTCGCACGACGAATACTTCAAGGTATACCTACTTGATGCTCGTAGGCCTCGAAGTCACCATCTTACTTCTTTATGTTTCTGTTAAATTGTAAATCAAAATAGTATAGTATTAAAAATTATAGTGTATTTCAGTAGATCTTATGACTGCGTACTACCGATTTTGAGAAATATATAGGTATTGGTCATTTTCAACTATGTATGTCATTTACTGGTTTATGTCTAATGATTATGGGCTTTCGGACGACGTGGTTCGTTCTAGGATCTCTACAGCGAGCTTGGTTTAGGATCATTATGTACTAGCGAGGAGAAGTATTGATATGAAGACAAGTCGGGGAGGACTCGAAGAAATGGGTCAGCTCGATGGTGTTGGGTCAGCATAGCGATTAAGGTAATTGATTCTTTTGATGTGGTAATGTTTTACCATTGTTTTTGCGACAATACTCTTGGTTTTGCCGGTTTACGTGACTTGATTGAGTTGGAGAAAATCAATTCTGATTGCTTGGTTATGTGCGGATGGGTCTCGAAGAGTTCTTGATGGTATTTTTACTTGTGG
Source organism: Nicotiana glauca (assembly GCA_026770625.1). NCBI lineage: Eukaryota > Viridiplantae > Streptophyta > Magnoliopsida > Solanales > Solanaceae > Nicotiana > Nicotiana glauca. The sequence continues at coordinate 11,853 of MU729392.1, forward strand.
ATGCTTGACTAGTACTATGGTAATCGCTTGGTTGATCTACCCCTGGTGTTCAGATTTTGCCACGCGGCACGAAAGAATTATAGAAGTATTTCTCATGGGAGGATCATGTATAAGAAATGTGTTAGTTATTTGAGTACTGCAGCTGGGATCAGATATGGATATTTTGGTTTTCTAAGGATCTGAAGTAGGGGTGGGCATAATACCGACCGAAACATAAACATTGGTTTATTTGGTTTCGATTTTTGGCTTATTCGGTTGGTTTGTGGTGTAAGTTTTTTTATAATTTTGGAGTTCAGTTTGGTGCTCGGTTTAACAACTTCAGTTTTTGGTTAAATTGAAAAACCGAAGTTTTCATAGAGGGTACCACTCATAACACTCAAAAAACATAGATAGAATGATAAAGTACTTGCCAAAGGAAAATTGGAATACATAATAACAACAGATTTGTCCAAGGCAAACGAGAATATCCCATATACAATATTTTTTATGCAGTCAGGGTTGAATCTCGAGCATGTCTGTCTACTTTCAAACAAATGTAGTAATATTCAAAAAGGTATACTAAGACCTTTAGATGAAAACTCATCCAGTATTCTTCATTGAATCATTGCACATTAGAATAAATTAAGTTGAGATAGTTTACTTCAAAATATATGTTATTATAAAATAACAGAGTGATGCTAAACATTTATCGCTTCAATTTCTAAAAGACAATCACAACTTACCTCGCTATGTCTTGCACAATGCTGACCCCTAAATACATGTTACACCTAAGATCTTCCTTAAAAAAATACCAAAGTTAATATACCTTAACTTATAAGTGTGTTTTCATTCTGCAACCTGTAATTCCAGAACATCATAATATGAAGGCTATTATAGTCGAATGCAACTTTCTCGTTATACTAGTAAGCACTTGATGTAATTTATTCAAAGCCGATCGAATTGAACCAAAAATCAACCAAACCAAATTAGCAAAAATTGAAGAAACCGAAATAATTTTGGTTCGGTTATTGGCACCAAACTGAAAACTGAACAAACCGAACCAAACTTCATAAAAACTGAATCGAATTGGCCGATGCCCACCCTTAATTTTAAGTCTTAGAGGGTTCTCAGAGGCAGATTGTTCTATGGTTGTGAACGGTGAAGTCATGCTAAGAGGTTATCAACTGATGGTATGTGCTATAGATACATTATGGTGGGATTTTTGGAGGCTATCTACCTATTTTAGAAGGATTGGAATTGATGTGGAGGCAACTGGTAGGCCTAATGAGAATGTTTATGTTACATTAAGTCGGATTTGTTTACCTGACACAACTGGTGTTAATGGCAGTGTCGGTGATTAGATTTGATCTTATTCGTGTTCCGATGTATTCCACGTGTTACTCTCCTATGATACGGTGAGTTGCGAGACTGTTGACTATTTGTACACCTGATGCGGTACTTTTTGGTCCTTGTGGCGAAATTTGAGCAAAGTGGCTCTTGTGGTGTTGCAGGGTTGACTGCGCCTTGATTATGGTCTTCTGTTTGTGGTATAGAGTGATATTCGTTTCCCCATGGTTATGGTCATGCACTTTGCGTGTTTGTTGTTGATATGCATATGTATGATGAGTGTGAGCCTCATGGCTAGACGTATTCCTTGTGGAGCGGTATCTCGATTTGGTCACGCATTGTAGCAGGGATATGATCCTTGAGCGTATCTAGTATGTTTGTTTCGCCTTGTGTGGTTGGTTCGTAGCATTGCGCCTGGTGATGGTATTTGTTGAGCTGGCAGGATAGTTCTTTCATTTCATTCTCTTTTCATCGTTGGGTATATCTAAGTTATTATTCGTTGGTGCACTTATTGCATGGTATGTGAATCTAAATAGGATTGTTGTGCCATGTTAGTATAGAATTCTTGTACTAGATAGGGTGAGGTTATTTGACCCGGAATGAGTGTTATCGGACTTGATTAAGGTATGTTGGAAGGATAATATCACTAGTCAGCATAGATTTCAGCTAATGTTCTTATCGGGTAAGAAGCTCCATGATTTGTTGATATGATGGGTGGTTATGAGTTTCTACATATTTCTTTCATCATTGGCAGTGTACAAAGATTTGGAACAAGGTTTTTATTGATAGAAGGTTAGATACCGATACCGAATTTGATATTTGAGCAACTATTATGGTCAGGAGCTATTGCTATGTGTATCTGGGTCATGTGGAATATTATGTGATTATACTTGGGATATGATTATGGATTGATACATCTTGATTCAGACTTATACATCATATAGATGGGAGAATCGGGAATTATAATGAATTTCGGAAGTTGGAGATTGGGTTCTAAGGGTTGTAATCTAAAGTTGAGGTAAGGATCTTTGGTTAGATTGTGTTTTCGGACTTATATAGGTAGAGGTGATGTAGGATCACTCATGGGTATGTGTGTAGCAAGCTTATACAGAATTTGATGGCTTTGGAATGACTCTTGGCACGTTCAAGGACGAACATATGTTTTAGTGGGGGAGAATGTAACGATCCGACCGGTCATTTTGAGTTTTAGCATTCTATTCGGTGGATTAAGACTTTGAGTAGCTTCATATTATGTATTATTACTTGTGTGTATGATTGGTTTTGATTTTCGAGCGGTTCGGGAATGATTTGGAAGAATAATTCTCGTTTTAGAAACTTTTAGTTGAAAGAGTTGACCAATGTTTGACTTTGGGTGAAAGGACTTAAAATCGGATTTTGATTCTTCCAATAGGTTCGTATGATTATTTTGGACTTGTACGTATGTTTAGAATTGATTTCGGAGGCTCGTAGAAGAGTTCGACACTAATTGATGAAAATTGGCAATTTGAAGAACTTAAGAGTTCATAAGTTTGACCAAAAGTTGACTTTGATGTTATTAGACTCCAATCATTGTTCTGAGACTGTGGATAGGTCTATATGGTTGAATTGAATTTGTTTGCAAAGTTTGAAAGTAATCCGAAGTGTTTAAGTGTGATTCACATACTTTTATGAAAGAATGAATATTTAATAACTTAAGAGAAATTCTATTCGGTTTGAGATTCGATTCTTTGTTGTGATGTTCCTGTGGGTGTTTTGAGGATTCAAAAAAGTTTAGATGATGTATGTTTACTTGTTGGTATGATTGGATGGGGTTCCGAGGGGCTCGGGTGTGTTTTAGATAATTGGGTGAGAAACTAATTATGTTAAAGATTTGAAGTTTGACTATGGTCAATATCGGATCAAGATGACCTCTTTTCGATGTTTTGAGTGTGCGAGCAAGTTCGTAGCATATTTTATGATCGAATTGCATATATGGCTTGTGTCTAGGAGGTACCGAATGAGTTTTGGGGTGCTAAAACGAAGATTTTCTTAATGCTAAATTTTTTTGGAGTAAATAATTACGAAAATACCATTGAAATTTTTAGTTTTCTTTTAAAACTTCAAAGTATCATATCTTCCCCAGTTTAAGGCCAAATGAGGCTATCCTTGGGTGTAATCTCTCAAGGATCTCGTTGGGCTTATCAAAAGTAAGTTTTATGATTATGTAAGACCTGAATCGAGCTGGGACAGCTGCTGCAATTTTTTTTTTTATTTCGGAATTTAGTTACTTTTTCTTACAAGGTTTTGGAACTCAATTTTGGGCTATTTTGAAGGGAATTTTTACCACTTGAATTGGGTAAATATTTTTGACTCGGATTTATTATTATTTTATTATTCGAATCTCGATTTTAGTATTTGATTAATAATTTGAATTGGAGAAATTGGGGATATTAGTAAAAAAATCTAAAACATAAATTGATGATTTGAAGGCTGATTTGAGGTCGAAATTGAATGATTAACATGATTGGATTCGTAATGGAATGGGTGTTCGAAAATTATCAGTTAAGTCGGGTTCCGAGGTGTGGGCCTTGGGTTGACTTTTTGGTTTTCATTAAAGATCGAAACCTTATTATCTGAAATTGTTTCCTATAACTTTTATATATGATATTAAGTAAATTTGGCTGGATTCGAGCCGTGCGGAGGTTGATTTACGCGGGAAGGGATTTTTAAAGTATTTACCTTTTTTGAGTTTAATATCTTGCCTAATTTTGTGTGGGGGAACTAACCCTTAGGATTTGGATTGATTGTTCTATTTGTGTTATGTGAAAGATGTGTATGCAAGATGACGAGTGGGACATGGTCTATATGTGGTATTTTGACGGTTTACGCTATTTAGACTCTTTTCATGCCTTTAATTGAATTGGTAATCTACCCTTACATGTGTTAATCTATCATTGCATGCTTTACTTGACATTGTTAACACTTACTCTATCTCTTACTTGTTATTTTTCTCTTACATGCCTTCCTTATTGTCTTGTTAGTTAATTCTTTAATTGTTGATTTACCTTACTTAAAGTTGTTATTTCATGGAATATCTTCTTGTTGAGTCATTGATGTTGAAGTTGTAAAAGCCATTATCACATTGAAACGAAGTTGTTAATTGTTGAGATATCTTTCTTGTTGAGTTATTTACCTTTATTTTATTATTATTGAGATTCTTATTCATACTGTGGTTGATCCTTGGGCTATATGTTGTGGAAACTTTGGTACTGATGATTTTTGGTAAGTTATGATATATGGGCACTTGTGGTGCAAGTTGTTATTATTTTGTAATATTGATGCACATGGGGTGGTATACAGATAGGGATTAATGTGCATGCAACAACATAAAGTGAGATTTATGTGCGTGTTGCTAGTAAGAGAATTACTTGAAGTCACACGGCAACATAAGGCGGGATAAAGTGCGTGTAGCTATTTCGGAAAAAATATTTTCAAAACTATCTAAATATAAGGCTCACACGAAGGTGTAAGGAAAGATTGTGATTATGACTTGCGAAATGTTATTTTGATGCGGTACCTCGGTTGTGATTCTTGTTGTACATTTTATATTGGGATAACTTGTTGATTTGAACAATTATTGTTCTTCCTTCAATCATTCATCTGCATTTTGATTGTGTTTGTTTATTCGGTGTTATCTTGATGTTAGAATTATTTTGGCTTCTTGTGTGAGTCATGCCTTCTACATGATTTGTTGTATTACTTTAACATGCCAATATGTGCCTCCGTTATAACTTGGTTAATTGATTGTCAATGTGAATATAATTGCATAGAGTCATTATATCATACCATGTTGAGTTGTAGGTAACATAACGATTTAAATAATAAAATTATTGACATATTTTATTCTATGTATCTCTTAAGATAGAACTCGCTATCTCACTCGGTCCCTAATTATTTTAAATGGTTATCACCCTTTTACCATAATTCGGTTCTCTCAAATTATATTGAACATCCTGTTGATTGGTTATCTTAATTAAAATTGTTATCATGTTTCTCTTTTAACAAATTCTATATTTAATTCGTTAATTATTTGATGTTTTACTTTGTTTAAAAATGAAATTTTACTCAATTTTCTTGATTTCTAAACTAAATTCATATGATCCTCTATTTTGTATAAATTTATTTTATTTTACTTTAATTGATTTCTAAAATAAGCTCATTATTTCGTTTGACGCCTTACTTTGTTCATGATTGTTATTATGCTTTATGGTATTTAATTATAACTCTCGGTCATTTAATTGATATTTCTTACGGTTGCAATGTACATGGTAGCATGTGGGCCTCAGTGTGTGAAGGTAATTGTTATTATGGCACGAAATGGCATACGTGTATGATTTGAAAATTGTGGTCCATGATTTGTGATTTACGAGGTGTGGTGCCTTGGGATAATTTTTGTTTTAGGCCCATGCGTTGGGAATTGGGAACGATTTGATTATTTGAGTTGTCATTGGTTCCTTCTTATTTGAGTTCATTCATATCTCATCGGCGTCCTGATTATGTTGCTTCTCTATTACCTGTTTACTACTTGCTTCCATTCGCGTTTCTATTATTTCCTTGTTGGTTGTAAATAAATAACCTTTTCGCTGTTAGCCTTACATTGATGTTCTTTCCATTTCTAGCTTCATGTATATCTTGTACAGGTTTCTATGTCTAGTAGATGTGTTGACCATGCCTCATCACTATGCTACCGAAGTTAGGCTTGATACTTACTGGGTACCGTTATGGTGTACTCATGCTACGCTTCTGCACATTTTTGGGCAAATCCTGGTATTTTTGATCGTGATATTGAGAGTTGCTTCTGTGCGACATATACTTCAAGGTATACCTGCTTGACGCTCGCTGGCCTCAGAGTTACTATCTTGCTTACTTATGCTACCGTTAACATTTAAAGTGAAACAATGTAGTATGTAGAAATTCTAGTGTATTTTAGTAGAGCTTATGACTCCGTACTACCGGTTTTGATAAATGTATAACGATTGGTGCTTTGCAGCTATGTATGTCATTTACTTGTTTATGTCTAATGATTAAATAGTTCAATTTTGCTATTAACTCAGCATGTGTAAGGCTTACCTAGTCTTAGGGACTAGGTGCCATCACGATATCCTAAAGTGTGAATTTGGGGTCGTGACAATACTTTTGGATTATCTTTTGTATTTGAATATTAATTTATTGTTCTACTTAATATAATTACTATGGGGTTTGAATTACATTCTCTACTTAGCTTAGTGTTATTCGTGTTCTTCCTTGATCAATATTCTCCATAGGAATTTCAAGGGGTTTAACTAGTTCATAGTTACATAAAACAATAAAGGAAGAAGAAAAAGTATTGGAGAGAAAAGTATAGAGCTAGAATTTCTACTAATACAGATAAATTACAATGTAATAGAACCCTTCTTTTAATATTAGGTCTCATTTTTTGTCACGCCCCCAAATTCGAGGGACATGACCAGCACTCGACCGGGTAGCCCCAATCAAGCGGACCTGGGTGCCTTTCCTAACCCACGTGTTACCCTTGTATTTTTCATTACTTATTAACCAAAAGGTTAACCATTTCATAATTGAAATCACTCTTTTTCGAACATNGATAATAAGTACTCGCCGGTAACAAGGCTCCGGCTATACCTTATACAAAACCAAAATAAGACTCCAAAAATAGAAGTGGAATGAGCCATGCAGGGCCCCGAGAGGAAAGGGGCTCACCAAAACGGCCAGTGGAAGATGAAGGAGTGCTACTGCCGATGAACTGAAGTACCTGCTACAGATCCACCTACAATCATAACATGAATGTAGCGCCCCCAGCAAAAGGGACGCCAGTACACTAAAATTGTACTGGTATGTATAAACAAGCTTTGTCCCAAGTAAACTCAAGCCATAGACAAGTAAGCCACGGTAATAGAGACAACGAACAAATACATAAGAATTAACAAGTCAATCCAACCAAGTTTTTCGACACCTAGCTTTGTTTCAAGTAGATCTCAAATCGTATACAAGTAGAAAACAACAATAGAGGCAACAACCAAACACACATGGAAGGCACAATCAAGCCAAACAAAGGGACAATCAGTGCCCCACAGGTTACAAACTCTCCTGCTGTCTCCTTTCACAATGCCTCATCAATGATTTCACAATTGGTACACATATCGATTTCAATGGCGATTACGATCGCTTTCCACCCTTATTACCTCGGCCACCCTTATTACCTCGGCCACCCTTATCACCACAACCCGCACCTTATTACTTCATGTTGCGACGCGCAACCCGATCCCATCGTACATTTTCAATTCACAAACAATCACAACAACAAAAATGAACAATTCACAAAGATCACAACAACGACAATAAGCAATTTACGAAGATCACAACAACCTTTCCTTAAGGAGTAACAACAATGATTCACAAGTGTTCCCACAACCATCAATACTATTTTCCGTCGAATTCTACAATTCACAAGTGTTCCCATAACCATCAATACTATTTTCCATCGAATTCCATAATTCATAAACAATTCAAGTTGTTACAATAATTTCCCACTAAGAGCCAATGTGTTATTACCGCCGTTGTTCCAATTTCATCATTTTCAATTTTCCTTTTTATCAATCGTTTCCCAACTCTTACCACATAACATTTAACCAAACCAATCATCATCCAACAAACCAATCACAAGAGTTTCACAAACAATTCACATAGCTATCACATACCATTTATTCGTACACCAAAACAGGGCGATTTCACAAGGATCAAAGTTAGCCATACATACCTGGAGTCAGATTTCCTTTCTTTTCCTTTTATCTCCTACTTCCAATTCACCCAATAATCTAGCAGCGTCAATCTAGGTCACAAGTTACACATATATCTTAGAAACAAAATTCACAATTACTATCCGAGCTTATTTGGGTTATCGAGCACCTCCCCTTACTTCTACCCATTTCCATTTTACTAATCTTTAGGTATAAAGAACATGCATGAGTGTTTTGACTTCCATTTTCAAGAATTAATGCATAGAAATCCCTCCTTCTATTAGAATCTGAAAATCAAGGGAAAAAGGGTTAGGGATTTTTTTACCTGTAGAAATGGAGATGAAGACACTAGCTTTAGAATTTTTCGGACCAAGCGATTCGAGAAACAATTTTTGAAGAAGATGAACTTTTCCCTCAAGAATCTCTCCTCCCTCTCTCTTATTTTGTTCAGAGAATGTATAAAAATGAGGGGTTAGGGCGTTACATTAGAAAGGGGGTCGGGTTTTAAAATTAGAAAATAGAAGCCCGGGGTGAAATCTGCGGTCGCATCTGCGATCGCAGAGTAAACATGCGGTCCGCATAATGGACCGCAGAATTGCTCCTCAAAAACCAAATGTTCTGACACGATCTGCGACAAGAATGCGGTCCGCATTCATGTTCTGCGGTCGCATAATGCGCCGCAGAATTGACCGCATTTTAACTTTAATTTTTTGACAGATTTTCTGTTACACTCTGCGGTAGGAATGCGGTCCGCATAGCTGATCTGCGACCGCATTCTTGACCGCATAAATGACAATTTTCTGGAAAAATTTATTCTTTTGATTTTTAAAGCTTAGATCACCACCGAGGGTCCGAACCGCGGCGAGCTGAAGAATTCTACACATTCCTAACACAATATTCGGACCTTGACACTATGAGCTACTAGGTTTTAAGCACAAAATTTTACGGGGCCTTACATTCTTTTAAGATTAAGACGTCTGAATCTGAATATTGAGATGTGTATTTAGATTAAGATGTGTATTAAGATCTAAATACTAAATAATTAAGACGTGCAGAAGCGTAGCATGGGTATACCACAACAGTACCCAGTAAGTGCCAAGCCTAACCTCGATAGAGTAGTGACGAGGTCAGGTCAAGGACTAGAAGGAAGAGAAAACAATAATTTCGACTAGGCATGTAAATGCAATTAACAAGTAAGAGGCAAGGCAAGTAAAGCATGTGAATATAGACTAATGATGATGAATATAACATATTATGGTAACTCAACTAAAGGCATGAAAATAATCTACATAGCTAGAACTGGTCTATTACCACATTAAGCCCATGTACACACTCATTATCTTGCATATAGGGCTTCCACATATCACAATAAACACAAAACAACACCAATCCTAAAGGGTAATTTCCTCACACAGAGTTAGGCAAGACACTTACCTAAAAACACGCTAACTCAATCCACTAATAAGCCTTTCCCCCGATTATCCAACTCCGAACGGCTCACATCTAGCCAAAACAACTTCATACAATAAATATAAACTATATGAAGCTATTTCGAACAAAATAAAGTTGCAATCTTTAAAGAGAAATAAAAAGTCAACTCAAAAAGTCAACCCCGGCTTGCGTCTCAGAACCCGACCAAAATTACAAAATCCGAACATACATTTGATAACGAGGCCAACCATATAAGAATTACTCAAATCCGACTTCAAATCGCCTTTCAAATCTCCAAATTTTAGTCTAAGAAGTTTTCACTAATTTTTCCCATATTTCCAACTTAAATCACTAATTAAATGATGAAAATAACAATGGATTCAAGTAATATTGCCAAATTCGGGTTAGAATCACTTACCCCAATGATTTCCATAAAAATCCCTCAAAACATCGCAACAAACCGAGCTCTCTAGGTCCAAAATATGAAAATAAGAATAAACCCTATAAAGACCTCTTTTGTCCGCAGCGATCCTTGCTTCTGCAGGCATAGGGTCGCACCTGCGATGCCGCACATGTGGAAAATCCATTGCAGATGGGGTTCCAACTAATGCCATGAAGCTCTTCTTTTGCGGACCAATGGCTCGCACCTGCGAGCCCGATTCTGCGAGACTAGACCGCACCTGCGAGACTAGACTGCACCTGCAGTCCTGCACAAGGCCTTCCCAAATCCTACTTCTGCGGAAGAAAAGTTCGTGCATTTGGAGGCGCACCTGCGCCCAGGAGTTTGCACCTGCGAACCTAGACTTGGGCTGCCCCTTTTCACTTCTGTGCTTCACCACTCGCACCAGCGAATCCGCACCTGTGGCCATTCCCATCGCAGGTTCCAACTAATGCCATGACACTCCACTTTTGAGGACCAATGGCTCACACCTGCGAGCCCGCTTCTGGGGAGACTGGACCGCACCTGCGGTCCTGCACAAGGCCTTCCCAAATTTCGCTTCTGCAGAAGAAAAGTTTGTGCATGTGGAGGCGCACCCGCGCCCAGGAGTCTGCACCTGCGGACCTAGACCTGGGCTGCCCCTTTCTGCTTCTACACTTCACCACTCGCACCAGCGAATCCGCACTTGCGGCCATTCCCATCGCAGGTGCAATGACACCAGAATAGCTGATGCTTAAGCAAAAATGATTAAATCCAAATTGGTTCCGAATTCAATCCAAATTGCCCCGCGGGCCTCGGGACCCCGTCCAAATATACCAACAAGTTCCAAAATATATAAAAGACCTACTCGAGGCCAAAAATCACATCAAACAACATTGATTTAACAAATCGCAGCCCAATTGAAGCCTGTTGAAACTATGAACATCCGACTTCCAAAACTAACGTCGAATCATACCAAAACAACTCCGATTTGACCTAAAATTTTTGTGCACAAGTCATAAATGACATGGGGCCTATTTCAACTTCCGAAATCATAATCTGACCCCGATATCAATAAAGTCAAATCCCGGTCAAACTTCTAACCTTCCAAACCTTCAATTTTCTAACTTTCGCCAAATCAAGCCGAATGAACTACGAGCATCGTAATCAACATCCGGTCACGCTCCTAAGACAATAAACACCATACAGAGCTATTGGAATAGTCAAAACTCCATTCTGTAGTCATCTACCCAAAAGTTAAACTAAAGTAAACTCTTTCAACTTAAGCCTCAATCTTCGGATTTATGTGTTCCATTTCATTGCAAAACCTACCCAGACCAAAACCAAACACCCTCGGTAAGTCACATAACCATAACACAACATAGAGGAGGCATTAAATAGGGAATCAGGGCTAAAATATTCAAAACGACCGACCGAGTCGTTACATCCTCCCCCTCTTAAAACAAACATTCATCCTCGAACGAGTATAGAGACATACCTGAAGTGGTGAATAGATAAGGATAATGACTACGTATATCATGCTTGGTCTCCTAAGTCGCCTTCTCAACTGGTTGACCCCTCCAATGAACTTTCACTGAAGCAATTGACCTCAACTCTCAGACATGCTTGTCCAAAATGGACACCGTCTCCTCAATATAAGACAAATCCTTGTCCAATTGGACCGAGCTGAAATTTAACACATAGGACAGATCATCGTGATACTTCCGGAGCATAGAAACCTGGAATACCGGATTAACTGCAACTAGATTAGGTGGAAATGCAAGCCTATAAGCCACGTCACCAATCCTCTCAAGAATCTCACAAGGTCCAATATACCTAGGTCTTAACTTGCGCTTCTTCCCGAACCTCATAATACATTTCATGGGAGAAATTCGAAGCAAGACCCGCTCTCCCATAATGAATACAACATCGCGAACCTTTCGATCCACATAACTCTTCTTTCTAGATCGGGATGTACGAAGCCAATATTCAATCAATTTATTCCTTTCCAAAGCATCCTAAACCAAGTCAGTACCCAATAGCCTCGCCTCACCTAGTTCAAACCAACCCACCGGAGACCGACACCGCCTCCCATACAAGGCCTCATGTGAACCATCTGAATGCTCGATTGGTAATTGTTGTTGTAGGCAAACTGCGCAACGGGCAAGAACTGATCCCAAGAACCCCCAAACTCCATAACACATGCACAAAGTATATCCTCCAATATCTGAATAGTGCGCTCGGACTTTCCATCCATCTGAGGGTGGAATGTTGTATTCAACTCAAATCCTGTGCCTAACTCACGCTGTACGGCCTACCAAAATTGCAATGTAAACTATGTACCCCGATCATGGATAATGGATACCGGCACACCATGAAGTTCGATAATCTCTTGAATATAGACCTGAGCCAGCTGCTCTAAAGAATTAGTAGTCATCACTAGAATGAAATGAGCAGATTTGGTCAACCTATCCGCAATCACCCATACTGCATCAAACTTCTTTTGATTCCGTGGGAACCTAACAACAAAATCCATGCGTTAAAGGGCCAAATATAACCCTATACTTTCGAAAATGCTCTAAGAATACCTATCGTTATATTATTGGGTTATCTATACCCCTACCGTCATACTTTGGAACAAAAATACCCCTATCTTGGATGGAGTGCCACGTGGCAACACCAGATTAAAACGACCCATTTCTTTTTTTTATCCGACCCGTTTCAAAAAAAACCCACAACCCGCCCCTATTTTCATGTTTTCAATTTTTTTAAAGAATTTTCTTTTTGTAAAACTTTAAAAAATTTTGCAAAATTTTAATTTTTTAAAACTAATGCACCAGTAGTCCACTACTTAGGAAAGTGTTCTTTTAGTTTTTTTTTAGTTTTTCCAAAAAAACTTTTTTTTTTCATTTTTTTCAGTTTTTTAAAGCAATTTTTTGTAAAAACTATTTTTTTCGTTTTTTAAAAACTGAAAAAATAATTTCAACAAAATATTTTATTTTTGAAAAATATTTTTTTTCATTTTTTCTATTTTTTAAAGCAATTTTTTTGTAAAAATTGGAAAAATAAGTTTGTAAAAACTGAAAAAAATATTTTTGTTTTTTAACAAAATATTTTCGGTTTTTAAAAATTGAAATTTAAAAAAACTGAATAAATAAAAATAGGGGTCGGGTTGTGTGTTTTTTTAAGAAAATAGGTCGGGTAAAAAAAAGAAATGGGTCGTTTTAATTCGGTGCTGCCACATGGCACTTCATCCAAAATAGGGGTATTTTTATTCCAAAGTATGATGTTAGGGGTATACATAATCCAATAGTATGACAGTAAGAGTATATATAACCCAATAATATAACGAAGGATATTCTTAGATCATTTATGAAAGTAGAGGGTTATATTTAGCCATTTGCCGAAATCCAGGGTAACTCGCACCCATTTCCACTCAAGAATCTCAAGCTTCTAAAGCAACCCACCTGGCCGCTAATGCTCATACTTCACCTACTAATAATTTAGACACCGAGCTACATGCTCCACTATATCTTTCTTCATCTTTCTCCACTAATAATTCAGCTTCAAGTCTTGATACATCTTAGTGGCACTCAGATGAATGGAATACCACGAATTGTGGGCCTCCTGAAGAATTTACTCATGCAATACATCTACATTGGGCATACATAACTGGCCCTACATCCGCAACACATCGTCATCCCCAAGAGTAACCTCCTTGGAATTGTCGTGCTGAACCGTATCCTTGAGGACAAACAAATAGAGGTTGTCATACTGACGCTCTCTGATACAATCATAAAGGGAAGATCGAGAAACCACACAAGACAAAACTTGGCTCGGCTCCAAAATATCCGATCTAACAAACTGGTTGGCCAAGGCTTGAGTATCTAATGCTAGTGGCCTCTCCGCTGCGGGTAGATATGCTAAACTGATCAAGCTCTCCGTATTTCAACTCAAGGCATCGACCACCATATTGGCCTTCCCTAGATGATATAGAATGGTGATATCATATTCCTTAAGCAACTCTAACCATCTCCGCTGCCGAAAGTTAAGATCTTTCTACTTGAACAGATGATGTAGACTCTGGTGGCCGGTATAGGCCTCACAAGGGACACCGTACAGGTAGTGCTATCAAATATTCAAGGAGTGAAAAATAGCTTCTAATTCTAGGTCATGGACATGATAATTCTTCTCATGAACCTTCAGCTGTCTAGATGCGTAAGCAATTACCCTACCGTCTTGCATCAACAATGCGACATGGCTAACACGTGACACATCACAGTATATAATGTAAGACCCCGAACCCATAGCCAATACCAATACTGGGGCTATTTTCAAAGCAGTCTTTAGCTTTTGAAATATCTCCTCACACTCCTTAATACACCTGAACGGAGCACCCTTCTGGGTCAATCTAGTCGTAGATGAGAAACCCTCTACAAATCGATGGTAATACCCTGCCAAACCAAGACAACTTCGGATCTCAGTAACTGAAGATGGTCTAGGCCAATTATGAAGTGCTTCAATCTTCTTCGGATCTACCTTGATCTCCTCACTCGACACCACATGACCCAAAAACATCACCGACTAAATCCAGAATTCACACTTTAAATTTTTTGCATACAACTTCTTTTCTCTCAAGGTCTGAAGCACGATCCTCAAGTGTTGCTCATGATCCTCTAGGAGTACACCAAGATGTCGTCAATAAACAGAATGACGAATGAGTTAGATAAGGCAGTAATACACTATTCATCAAGTTAATGAATGCTACTGGGGCATTGGTCAACCCAAATGATGTCACAAAAAAACTCGTAATGACCATACCGAGTCCTGAAGACAGTCTTCGGGATATCCAAATCCCACATCTTCAACGGATGATATCCTGACCGTAAATCTTTTTCGAGATCACTCTACAACCTGTAGTTGATCAAATAGGTCATCAATGTGTGGTAATTTATACTCGCTCTTCACTGTAACCTTGTTCAACTGTTGATAATTGATACACATGCACATAGAACCATCCTTCTTCTTTACAAACAAGACCGGAGCACCCCAAGGTGACATACTAGGCCGAATGAAAACCTTATCAAGCAGCTCTTACAACTGCTTCTTTAATTCCTTAAATTCCACTAGGGCCATACGACATGGTGGAATAGAGATGGGTTGAGTGCCCAGAATAAGTCAATAACAAAGTCAATATCCCTATCGGGCGACATGCCTAGAAAATCTACTAGAAATACATCTGGATAGTCCCTCAATATCGAAACTAACCCCATGGTAGGAGTGTCAACACTGACATCCCTCACAAAGGCTATATATGCATCACACGCCTTCGTAACCATCTTCTGTGCCTTAAGGAAAGACACCACCCTACTAGGAAAATAATCCAAAGTACCTCTCCACTCCAACTGTGGCAAACCTGGCAGAGCCAACATCCTCGTCTTGGCGTGACAATAAAGAATAACATGATAGGGCGATAACTAGTCCATGCCAAAAATAATATCAAAATTTACCATACTGAGCAATAATAGGTCAACTTGGGTCTCAAAACCACAAAGAACAACTAAACACGGCCGTTACACACGTCAACAAATATAGGATCTCCCACTAGCATGAACACATAGATAGGAGAACTCAAGGAATCATGGGATATACACAAATATGGATCAAAGTAAGATGATACATATGAATAACTGGATCTTGGATCAAATAAGACTGATGCATCTCTATGACAAATCGGGACAATACTTGTGATGATTGAGTTTGATGCAACCGCCTCCATCTTAGTCGGTAGAGCATAACATCTGGCCTGGCCTCCCCTTCTAAGGTGACCCCTACCTGCCCGACCTCCACCTCTAGCTAGCTGTGTAGGTGGAGTGTTAACTGGTGCGGTAACTACGATCCGAGAAGTTTGAGGACCCGATGGAAGATGTTGAGCTTGAGATGTATGTGAAGGTGCACCCCCCTGAGTATAGGGCAGTCCCTTACCATATGATGAGTATCACCACACTCAAAATAAGCTCTTAGAGGACGTGGCTGTTGAAACTAGCTCAGGCCTGGTCGGTTGGACTGACTGCTGAAAGCACCCCGTGTAGGAGGTACACTAGATAGTGGCAGTGCATAATGGGCAACCTGAGACCTAAGAGTAGCCGGAATACCACTGGAAGCTGGAAATATTGAATGAACTGGGTGGCTCACATAGCCTCTACCATGACAGGCTATAACTGGAGAATGAGCACCACTATATATGCCAGAATCTCAAGGACTCTTGGCCTTACTGTCCTCTCTCTCCCGATCCTACTTACCGTCCAATCTTCGAGCGATCTCCACCACATACTGGTATAGGATATCAATTTCCAACTCTCGATCCATGTTGAATCTAATACCATGGTTGATCCCCCTCGATAAATCAACAAACTCGCTCTCTAACTGTGGAGATTAAGGCTAATGCATGTCTAGACAACTCGCTAAACCTGACAGCATACTTCGACACGGTCATAGCACCTTGGCTCAACTACTCAAACTCTGCGTACCATGCATCTCGAAGGCTCTGGGAACAAACACTCTAATGAATATTGCTAAAAACTGAGCCCATATGAGTGAAGCTGCCTCATATGGGTTACCCAATTCAGACGTTCACCGCTACTAATAAGCCACTTTCTTAAGCTGCAATGTAGTAAAAGCAAGCCCACTTGTCTCCACAATACCCATAGTATGGAGGGTATGGTGGCACTTCTCAAGAAAACCATGTGCATTCTCTGAATCTAAGTCGCTAAAAGTAGGGGTGGTACTTCTGGTACCTCTCGAGCCTGAGCTGCTCCCCTTCTAACATTACCGTTCTAACCTCGGGCTAAACTAGGAAAACCAAATGCATAGGTATGACCTCTGATACCTGATCAGCTTGGACTTATTGCTATGGGGTACGGGTGGTGGGATATTGTGCTCCTCCCTCGGCCTGAGATATGGCAGTTGCTAGTGGAATCAACCCCACTTGAGTTAGAGTGCCCAACATGCTCAAAAACTGGGCGAGGGTCTCCTGAAGTGCAGGGGCAGTAACAGGCATCTCAGGTGTCTACCCCCAACTGGAGCTACTGGTGGATCCCCAGTCGCAACTCAAGCAGGTGCTATGGCTGCACCACATGCCCGTCCTCGGACTCTGCCCCGACCCCGGCCTCTCGCAGCTCTAGTAGGGGGAGTGAGTATCTGATCATCATATCTAGCTGTGTATATCCTCTTCATGTATGAGAGAATAAAAAGACAGAGATTTAGAATTTCGAAATTAACAAATTCGTACGATAAGGAATAAGAGAAGTGAAGCTTTTCCTAACAGTTCCATAGCCTCCCGAAGATAAGTACTGACGCCTCCGTACCGAGTTACGAGACTCTACTAAATCTACTTGTGACTCATAACCCCTATGAACTTAGAGCTCTTATACCAACCTGTCACGACCCTAATTTTCCTCCGTAAGATGTCGTGATATCACCCAGTCTCTAAGTCTAGGTAAGCCTAACATACATGAAGAATTTAACCGAGAATTTATAAAACCTTTAAATAACTCAACAACCAACATATAAAGAAACACCGTAACTCAATAGAACACGACTCCCCAAAATCCAGCGATAACAAGTCACAAGCTCTACTAGAAAGTACTGAACATCCCTATACAACAATGTATATAAAAGGGAAAGAAAATGAAATAGACTAGATAAAAGGTAACATCGAGGCCTGCGGACGCCGACATATGTACCTTGAATTCTACGAATCTGAACTCAACTCACTGGTGCCTGGACTAGTAAGAGGTACCTGGATCTGCACAAAAAGATGTGCAGAAGCATAGCAAGAGTACACCACAACGGTACATACTAAGTGCCAAGCCTAACCTTAGTAGAGAGGTCAGGTCAAGGCCCTACTAGAATAAATAAGAGAAGTGAACAAGTATATGACAATATAATACTGATAAAAAATCAAAAAGGAAACAATGAAGAAATATACCAAGAATAGCTATACTAAACTAAGGAAATTAATGTATCACGGAAGAAAATAATGAATGGTATGCCAAGGAAGCAAAGCAACCAAAGAAAAAGTGAAGTAATAGAAATATATCAGCAAGTATCACTACCTAGGTACCGTCTTATAGTTTCAAATCACAAAACAAATCACAATCTTTCCTTATATCATCGCGGGAGCCTCGAATTTAGTTTTGAAAATCAATTTTCCCAAAATAGCTTCCCGCATTTTAGCCCACCTTATCACATCGCGTGACTTCAAGTAGTTCCCAACTAGAGACACGCGTATCAAGCCTGCCTTATCTCACCACATGCATTTCAACCCCAAATCCTTATACCACACATGCATTTCAACCCCAAATCCTTATACCACCGCATGCGTATCAATATCAGAACGTATCACAAATCGCACCTTAAGTGTCCAATATCACAACTTGCCAAAGAAGTCAACAATAATAGTATTTCCACAATAAATAGACCATGACTCAACCACAATATGCACAGGAGTCTTAACAATAACAACTGGAGTGAATAACTCAACAAGAATAGTATTTTACAACTTTACAACTTGGGCTCAATGTGAATCACGACCCCTATAACTCAATACCAATTTCAACAATATGAAATTCCAAGAAATAACAATTTCAAGTATGAAACTTAACGGTTAAATAATGAATAAGGAATAGAGAAAACAATAATTTCAACTAGGCATGTAAAGTTAATTAACAATAAGAGGTAAGACAAGTAAAGAATGTGAAGATAGACTAATGATGATGAATATGACATATTATGGTAACTTAATTAAAGGCATGAAAAGAATCTACATAGCTAGAACCGGTCAATTACCATATTCAACCCGTGTACACACTCGTCACCTTGTGCACAGGAATTCCACATATCACAATTAACACAAAACAATACCGATCCTAAGGGGTAATTTCTCCTCACAAAGTTAGACAAGACACTTACCTTAAAACACGCTAACTCAATCCACTAGTAAGCCTTTCCCTTGATTATCCAACTCTGAACGGCTCGAATCTTGCCAAAACAACTTCATACCATAAAGGTAAACTATAGGAAGCTATTCCAAACAATAAAGTTGCAATATTTAAAGAGAAATATAAAGTCAACTCAAAAAGTTAACCCCACGTCTCGGAATCCGACCAAAATTATAAAATTCGAACACCCATTTGATAACGAGTCCAACCATACAAGAGTTACTCAAATCTAACTTTAAATTGCCTTTCAAATCTCCAAACTTTAGTCTAAGAAGTTTTCACAATTTGCCCCCAAATTTCCAACTCAAATCACTAATGAAATGATGAAAATAATAATGGATTCATGTAATATAGTCAAATCTGGCTTAGAATCACTTATCCCGATGATTTTCTTGAAAATCTCTCGAAGTATTGCAACAAATCGAGGCCTCTAGGTCCACAACACAAAAATAAAAATAAACCCTCGAAAACCACTTTTCTGCCAAGCGATCCTTACTGCCGCGGGCATAGTGTCGCACCTGCAATGCCATATTACATATACAAGCTTTGTCTTTAGAGATATATTAATTCTGACCGGACATTACCTCCTTCAATTTGTAATTGTGGGTGCAGCCCTTCAACGTGCAACCCTTTAACCTATACGTCTATACCCTACTATTGGGCATGTATTTTTTCTTATACTAACAATGTTATTTGCTAAAGCTAAGTTATGAGTTGTTTAAGTAGGTCATTTATTCACTATGATATCTAACAAGTACCAAGCATGTGATCCTTAACAATAAGATTTTGTTAAATCATAGCAATAATAATGTCTAAATCAAGATAGCAGTGGGCAGAATAACCAAGAATCCTAAGATATCATGCTTAACCACTATCCCACAAATATATTATGGTTTCTGTTTACCTGCAAAATGGTACGATTAAATTTATTACGTGGTTAATAGACAAGCGAATTGATTTGATCCAAAAATGATAAAGAAATAAGATAAATATTAAGATTAGCAATTGAAATTTAAGAAGATGACAAGTCTGGCTCCAAACGAAATGTCTCCAAGAGCAAGAATGAGAATAACTACGAAGTGTAATTAATGTTCTCAAATGGAGAGCAAAAGTAATAAAATAAAGCTTTAGTATGCAGAAAGTTCGTGTCTTTATAATGGTTGATGAGCTTGCTATTTATAGCATTCCCTAGAGAAACAAGATCCTAGGATCAAATTCCTCTTAAATTATAATTAAAAAGTCATTGATGAACATGTAATGACATACCATGAAAGTAAATATTCTCTGAAATGGATGCTCGTTTAATGTTAAAAAATATTCCCTTATTGAATTCTATCTGGTGGCAAAACCTTGATCGTTTCCCGTTGACTACTCTCCCTCGGGATTTACCCGATGTCGATTGCATTTGTTGTATATCGTTTTGATTTTTACCTGACTTTCCTTTTATATATCTTCGGTTTCACATATCATGTTATCATTTGACCATTTTTTATAAACCAGTTTTACCCCATACATATAGTCCCCCTACTTTCCGGTGATATATCTTGGTGTTACTAGGAAGTTGGTGAAGATTTATTTCTTAGCGGGAAAGTACCTAAATAGTCTCTGACATTTGAAAGGACGAACATATTATCACATTTAATACCTCGAACATGTATTTCCCCACGACTTGGCAAATATTTTCGCCGGTATTCGAGGTAATCATGATCATGATTTTTTCAGTCTATAACTTCTTTTCTACTCATCATTTTTACCTCTTTACTTCCAAATTTTTTGTAATCCCTTCTTCTTCCCTGCATTTTATTAGAAATTCTTCCATCTTCTTCAGCTTTCTTAGTAAGAATTTTACTGACTTTTTGCTATCATGTCGTCTTTTACCGCCTTCTTTGGAAACACTAGTCTTCTCTTCGGTGGAGGCCCACGGAAAAACCAAGACAGAGAGGTGGAGGCTGATTCCGATCCTCACTGTCGGTACCATCATACCACAATATCACAGTACTGCAAACAATTTTCAAGATAAAGCTCCTTCTGCATCTTTACGAACTTGGCCAGTTAGCAGGTACCCTTCATCCATTCGCCCTTCCAGTATCCCAACTATGAAGGAGGACTGCAACTGTCCCAACCTTGAAATCCTCACTCCAGATATGATAGAGTGAGTTACCTTCACCAAGGAGGGTTCACGTATGTCTACATATTTCCCCTTACCTTGGGTCCATTCTCCCTAGGGGCGAATGAAGGGTTTGACCCAATAATTTTGGAGTTTTGCCACCGGTACCAGGTTTGCTTATCACAAGTAGGCACATCTATATGGCGGGTGGTAGCTTGACTTTGCCAACTGTGCATGGATATTGGTGAAACCCTAACCATTGCACACATGATGAATATTTATTCTCCAAAAATTTCCGGTGGGGGGAATAATAAACTTCAGCAAACGTGGTCACCACGCTCTTCTCACCAGTGTAGATGATGAAGACTATCGTGTTTGGATGGAACGGTTCATCATCATTGCTACTAGGGACATCATCCCAGCCACAACTCTGTCTTTTCTTGAGTCGTGGAATAACTTTCATAAGTTTTCGATTATTCACTTCCTTCCTTTGTGAAAAAATTGTTTTTTAGTGTTGCTGATCTTCTTATTTTCTTGGTTCCAGATACCCATTGGGAACCACCACGAGTTCAAGTCCAGGATCAGTGAGTTCAGAAAATTTTGGAAATAAGGACATCAGAATTTTGCTGATGGAAGGAAACGGCCCCAAAATACGAATGGATGGCCAAAAATCATGGTAAACCGAGTCCTTCTTCAATTTATCTTAGTACAAACATATGTAATTTCATGAAAAAGTTGCTTACTCCATTTTTTAATTTGATAAAAGACTTTCGAAAGGCTTTATTGTTTGCTCCCAATGTCGACGCCTTAGTTGACCCCAAAGATGCCAGGAGGGTGCTGCAAAGTGCCCTTGCTCCAAGTGGAGCTCGCGAATCTGCTTCTAGTGAGGGTTCCCCTTCTAGGAGTCCCCAGTCCAAGAAGTTGAAGTGAAAACGCTCCTCCTGGGCTGGGGATTGTTGATACCCAATTTTTTCCTATATATTTTTATACCCCAAAAATACTTTCAAATAGCATTCATATGCATATATAAGCATCCCCAAAGGTTTTAGTATTTTTCCAATTCTTTAAAAATTTTAGAATTAATTTATTGTCTATTTTAACAGTATAAAACCTCAATAATTATTCTAAAATTTTCTTTTTTGTGAGTCAGTTATTTTCCATCATTATATTTACACCAAATATGATTAAGGTAATTTTTGCATATTTTTATAAATTTATTCGATATTTTTAAGCTAAATTGTTCAAAATTACAATTATAGCCTATGTTATAAATAACCGCGTTTTATAATTATAAAATTGCTCCAGATATTTTTAAATTAATGTTTATATGTTATCAATTAGTACTGTGTTTTCAATTTATTTTAAAATTATTTTTAACTATTTTAACTAATTAAAAAAGGAAAAAGTGGCTATTCAAAGGCTAGCCTATTTCCATTTCAATTATAATCACATTTGACCCAAATTCACCCCAATTTTAACCCCATTTTAACCCAACCCAATTTCAATTAGGATCCAACCCATACTCCATTCGGATACCCGGTCCAGCTGGGTTTTGATCAACGGCCCAAATTATATTACCTAAATTAAAGCCTAACCTACCCCCCGACCCCTCATTCTCTCAAAGACCGGTCTCTCTCTATGCTAATATTTTCTCTCCCTTCTCTCTAGAACCTTCTGGTTCTCTCTTTCTTCTCCGATGGACTTCGTCGCCTCTCCGGCCAACTCCATTCTCACTTCTCTTGACCTCTAGCCTCCATGAAACCACGTCTCGTTGCTTCTCTCTGAGCCTTGAAGCCGCAGAGACATCCACCATGAAAGGCGGTCCCTAGAACCTCGCTTGGCTTATCTCCGGCCTTTCTCCGGTGGGTTTTGGTCCGATGATGCTTTAAATGTCATTGTTAACAGGTTTCACGACCAGGTTCCTCATCTCACTGATTTTATTGCAAACCCTAATTTTTCTTGAATCTCTTAATCTATATCTTTTAAATGATTTTTAGTTTATTCTTTGAGTTCTACACTACTTATTACTCGATACCTTCGATTAGTTCAAGTTTTTAAACATTCTTGTTCCTCTTTTCAAAACTAGGGTTTCCAACCCCCTTTCAAAATCACCATGCCTTCTGTTTCTTTTGAGTATTATGTGAATATGCCTATGCTTGTGCCATGTTATGAGTTTGTTTGTATCCGAGTTATTCCAAGCTCCACGCTTTAAATCTTTACTAGGGTTCCGACTCTCAACTGTTTATATGATTC